>JASCZW010004361.1:0-89877 GCA_034211315.2 Aedes japonicus
GAGGTTTTGTTTTGTAATCAGAGTGGCAGAAAATGCAGTGCTGGTGTCTTTTGTGTATGTTAAATACAAACATAGGCCAACGTGTGACACGAAAATTTTGATTTTGTAGGATTTAAGAGCTGTACTGTTAAGATTGTAGATGAATTGAAATAATACCAGAGAAACTCACTTTATATGACTGTGAACACAATATTATTTCAATGGCTTTGGGGTTTAAACTCGCCTGTGAACAATAAGCGTTATCTAGTTATTATTTCACGACACTGAAGAAGTCTGCACATTGTAGACGAAATACGCGTATCTGTCAAGATAAGTAATAAAGGTAGTTGGAATTAAATGAAAATCATTTCTAGTAACAGGTATTCCACTAAACAGTTTCTAGAAACAAACTTTCTAGAATTCTATATGCGTTGTGTCATTCAGTGAAGAACTCATGCGTTGCGTTCTGGAGAATAATATTCCATCGGGATAACAACCGATCAGGAAGCTCCAAGTAATTCACGAAGCGTTTTTAAGTGTATCGAAACGTTACTAAAAAATGACGAGGGAACAGGGCCGAGGAATGGCGATATCTATTGCGGAAGATGATCTTTTTCGGAAAATCGTTGTTCTATTCCTAAATATATCGTTTCGTTCCAAAACTACAGTAGGAGAGCGTTGGCCAGAATGAGCGGACACTACAACGGTGCTGAATTACAGTGGCGGCCTTACAACTTGAAAAAGTTCCCCCAGCAGTATGGCTATATCCAAAGACGACAGTTGAAAAGGCACTGCGAAGGTTCTTTCTTACTTATTTGAATCTACTTCATCTGCTATGGGCCGACATGACAAATGCTGGCATAACAAAGTGCAAAGTCAAATCAAACGCAACTCACCCGTTCCCTGGTGCCATGTGTAATCCGCTGAGTATCTCCATTTAAGAATTGAATTGATAGTATTTTAAATATTTCGATACTTCTATCAGAACATGCTTCGTTCCCGAGAAATACACATTTTGTTTTTTATCATAGTTACCTGCATAATTCTCATGTTCGGTCGAAGTTCAGGTTTCATTTGTATGAAAGTCCAGAGAGGCGAGGGGTCTCAAACCCCTATACATTCATTGCTTTCACAACCCTCTTGTTAGAAAACTATATTTTTAACAGCAGCACTTTTGGAGTGGCTCAGAAGCTGGAAATATATTCATTGTAATGATCATTTGTTCACACACAACTTCACTTTAATTATTTACTAATATAGTCGCCTCTATCCTAACGAATCGTTCCGCCATAGAATCTTCCTACTATTTCTTTCCGCCTATTTTCCCATGATTTTTAATGTTTTTTAATTAATTATTGTTCATTTTATTCTTTTTTCAGATACCGCTCCACGAACACACTTCAGGTTACATTCGTGGTCCGGCTATTCGGTGACCGAATTTCGGTCATAATGTGTATCAAGCTGGTGAGTATTATTTCACATTATTCCACTTTTTACATTACTCAATTCAACTTTCTTCTTCTACTTACAGGTATCTCGAACAATTCTAGGGTTTTTTTTTTCATTAGGGCGAATCTACAATTGAGAGATTCTCTCTGGGCTCGCTCTCTTTCATTCATAAACCAATCACCTTTACGTTTTTCATTCTACTATTTGTAGAGTATGCTAGCCAGCACTGTTGTGTTTCGATCTGTACTAAAAAATGCCTCTTAAGTTTTATAATGGCGCTGTAATGAATGAAAGAGAGCGAGCCCGGAGAGAATCTCTCAATTGTAGATTCGCCCTAATGAAAAAAAAAACCTAGAATTGTCCTGCAACTTTTCCTTCGCCCTTCAATTCTTACTATTACTTCCAAAAATAGGATTTTCAATAAAACAAAAAAAAATCGCTTTCTACTCAAATGCGATATTCTTTGTTTTGATTTGTTTTTGTTTTCTATTCTGCTTTCCTATTGACAGTTCGCTTTTGGGTCACCATGACAAACGCCGAATGTGTCATGCGTCCGACACTCGAATCGGTACTCGACGATCAATGACGTT
This sequence comes from Aedes japonicus, assembly GCA_034211315.2. Taxonomy (NCBI): domain Eukaryota; kingdom Metazoa; phylum Arthropoda; class Insecta; order Diptera; family Culicidae; genus Aedes; species Aedes japonicus. The sequence goes on from JASCZW010004361.1 coordinate 2,019, forward strand.
TATATAAGGTCTGGGGCAACGTACTGCTTGCTTGCATTGGAAGCAAAGCTAATGTAAACATTGATGTGCCGACGAATGATGACGTAACACTATTCAACTTTCTATTGGCGTGCATAGATTCACATAAAAAAAATCGGTTCAAACGTTTATTTTTAATGCTGAGTTGTGGAAATAATCATGCTACTAATGCCATTTATTGAGCAGAGACATTCCCTCCCAGTAACATGGGTCATTTTTAGTAAATTAACTAAGGTAATTGAATGTTAGCCACATTAATTTGCATGTGTTGGGACTTGACAATCGAGTAGCGATATAGAGCCAATTTTCCATCATCGATAGACTGGAATTTGTTGAAAAATTAAGTTTCATACCGTACACAATAAACAATCACGGAGCGAACGAATGAAAAAATAATAGTTTGAAGTAGCACTTTCCGAGCTCTGTGAGCTTTGCTCATTTCACTAATATTGATGTGGCTACTGGGCCAGACCTTATATAGACGTCACTGCTCGACGATTACACCGACTAGTTTCAGTCGATGCCCTGTGGCGTACCCGAGAAGAGTTTGAGATCAAATTGAAAACTCAACATGATGTTGTGAAATTGCCGATAATGCTTACTCAGGTTGCTGTCGTTTTGGTCGTTTTAACGGTTAAAAGATCAAAGTTGATAGCAAAAAATTATTCCTGTGACATCAAATTTAAAACTGATCCTGCTATCAGTGAAAAGTCAATATGCTGTACATTTTTTCCTGTTGCTAGCAAAATAAGTATTCTAGTTGATAATCTGTCAAGACAATGAAAACAAAGAGACCTTTCTAAAAGAAAAGTGAACGCAAGATTACAGCAAGATGAAAACTAAATGTGATATCGAATTTGACAATTGTGAAGTGAAATCAAATTTTGATTTTAATTTGATGTTGATATCAAGATAAGGTTTCGAATTGCTATCTTTATGATGTTAGACTTTACTCGGGTAGACACCCCCAAATGCCAAATTTGTTTCCATTTTCTTAATTAGTTCTCGAGTTATTCAGGAATTTGTGTTTCTTTTGTGTAAAGCTTCTTATTGTGTGAGCCTTTTTCAGAGGAGGGAGTGGTTTCAAGCATTCATACTAACCATTCCAAGGTCCAAAAACCCCACCAACAAATGTTTACGCCGATCAGATCTGTAGTTTCCGAGTCTATAAGGTTCTGACCGACACACAAAAATTCATTTTTAAAACCCCCACATGCCAAACTTGGTTTCATTTGCTTAAATTGTTCTCAATTTATGCAGAAATTTGTGTTTCATTTTTATGAGAGCCCTTCCCCCTAGAGACGGGGTCATGAACTACTATAGAAACATTTCTTGCCTCCAAAAACCTTTACATGCAAAATTTGGTTCCATTTGCTTCATATGTTCTCGAGCTTTGCAAAAAAATGTGTTAATGGGAGCCCCCCTTTCAGAAAGTCGAGGGGTCTCTAACTACCATTGAAACATTTAATTTGCATTTAAAAAAACCTCAACCTGTCAAATTTGGTTCCTTTTGCTTGATTATTTTTCGAGTTATGCAAAAATTTGTGTGAGAGCCCCCCTCTCTTCAAGATGGCGGAGGGGACTTAAACCACCATTGAAACAATTCTCTCCTTCAAAACCTCCACATGCTAAATGTGGTCCCATTTTCTTGATTAGTTATCGAGTAATGTAGAAATTTGTGTTTCATTTGCATAGGACAAAACCTAACTCCCCCCCCCTTTTAGAATGAGTAGTTGTTCTATTCTACTATACCATACTAAAATACCATAGAAACAGTATTTGCCTTCAAAAACTCTCACATGCTGAATTTGGTTTCCTTTGCTCGATTAGTTCAGAAATTTAGTTAAGTGCAGAAATTAGTTATTCCGAAATTTGTGTTTCATTTTTATAGGAGCTCCACCTTCCAGAAAAGAGAGGGGTCTCTCACTATCATAAGAACATTTTCCGGCCCTAAACACCATTTCATACAAAATTTTACGCCGATCGGTACAGTAGCTCTCGAGTCTATAAGGTTTAGACAGACAGACAAACAAAAACCCAAAGTTTATATAAATATAGACTAGCTGAACCCGGTGCGAGGCCTACTACGCTTTCAAGTGCATGAATGAAAATCTAATAGAACTGGTTATTTTTTGAGTTTTATTCTTGACTTAAAAGGGGTTCAACTTCTATCAGAACCTGCTTCCTACCCGAGAAATACATATTTTGTATTTAAGTTACCTGGATAATTCTCATGTTTAGTTTAAATTTGTGTTTCATTTGTATGATACCCCCCTCCCCACGTTGCCGTCTCGAATGAACTACAACGTCTACAGCAGACTACGTTAATAAAATGAATGAATCACCCCCTCTTTCCTTCAAAAAGGGGTTCAAAAACCCCCACATGTCAAATTTGGTTCCATTTGCTTGAATAGTTCTCGAGTTATGCAAAAAATTGTGCTTTATTGTATGAGAGCCCCTATCCCTCATAAAGGGAAGGGGTCTAGAATCAGCTTAAAAAAAACAATTTATTGCCTTCAAAAACTTTCTCTTGTCAAATTTGGTTTCATTTTCTTGTTTCGGTCATGAGTTATGCCAAAATTTGTGTTTCATTTGTATTGGAATCCTCCGTTTTAGAATGAGGAGGGGTCTCAAACTTCCATTGAAACAATTATGGCCTTCAAAAAATCTCAAATGCCAAATTTGGTTCCATTTGCATGATTAATTCTCGAGTTATACATAAACTCGTGTGTTATTTGTATGGAGACCTCCTCTTACAGAGAGGGGAGGGGTCTCAAACTATCATAAGAACCCTTCTCAGCCCCGAAAACCTCTGCATACAAATTTTCACGCCGATCGGTTCAGTTGTTTCCATGTCTATAAGTCTATAAGTATATAATTCAGCCTAATATGCAACGATCGATTACATTTTTTACCATCACTCATAAAGTATGATAGCTCATAGCTGTGAACGTTATTGAACTAGATATACACTTGCTTAGATACGTTTAGTAAGCATTTGTTTCGCAATGTTTGGACCTGATAGTCCCCGGTCCAGCTTTGCCTTCTTCACGATAGTTCTGTCAAATCGGCCAGTGGTGTTTGCAACTTGACCCGATCGCTGAGCTGTTGAGATAGAACCTCGCATCTGCACAATCCTAGTCACCGTATCTCTGTGCAACTAGACAATTTTGGCAATATCATGGTAACTTCTGCCATTCTTGTGGTAAAAACCGGTCAGTGGTGTGACCAAAAAAGTGAAAATATCTCCATCGTTCGTCTAAAAAGTGAAGAATAGTGCGAATCTGAAGTCCTTCAAAACAAGTGAACAAACACATTGCAAAACTTATTGCAAAGCTGATTCAAAGCAGGTTCCGGGACTTATGTTTTATACGTCGGTTCAAACAGAAAATGTTTTTGAACATTCGAAGCAAAAAATAACTGCCAAATAAACGATGAGAATATCAGCAAGCCTGGCCAAATTTCCGCAAAAAATATTCTTGTATGACTAGGAATATTTGGATGGGATTTGCGAAGCGATATTTTCATCACGACTAAGCGGGTCGTGGAGGAGAAGGACATTTGTAATAAAAACTGTAAGCAAACTCGGTGGTTATCCTAGACAAAAACCCAACATGACTGTTAGGTGAATATTTTGACACATAACAATAGCCGTTAGTTTTTAGCACGGTTTCTGTTTTTGAAACAAAAACAGGTTTTGAAACATGGAGAAAATGTGAGGTTTTTAAAACTTGCAGAACAATCCTAGTTTAAATTGTAAAGACGTAATTGTAATTCTGTCTCTCTCTCTTTCTTTCTCTCTCTTTCTCTCTGTTTATAACAAAATTTAGCTTGTCCTCCTCTTTCAAAATATAACTGCGTCAATGGTTGCCTTGTCATAGGTTCTGGGACCGAACAAACTACCGTCCAGACTGCAATTATAGACATACCATGTCACTTGGTGAACTAATGGTTCCAAAAGCCTTTCATTGTCCTTGAAATTTGTACGATATTACTTATACTTAAAACTGACCTCCTTCTTCTTCCAGGCTTTTTTGACGCTCTTTAAACGAGCCTTAGCCTGCTTCTCAACTTTGTGTTCTAAGCACACTTACACAGTTATTAATTGAGAGCTTGCTTTGCCAAACTTAAAAAAAATTAGTCGGTAATAAAATAATTATAATACAATAACTATTATCAGGCCATCGAGCGTCCTATATTTTGTAAAAAAATATGCGTTTATTACCAAGTTTAAAAAAAAGTTTCGTGCACCACCAGGAGAGCTAGAACGTTAAAACCATAAACAACTCTTTCAACTTACGTTTAAAAATAAATCAATGGAAATCACGGCACAAAACAAGCAACTTTTTCCACCATTTCTCAAATTTGCTATTCTACACGTCACTTCACATATGCGGATGAGCACAAAAACATTCACCAACGGAATAACTTCCTCGGGTAGACAGCGAAAAAAAAAAAAACATCAAGCAGCACCTCCCACCATTCCTCTCCTGCCTGCCACCACCGATATAATTCACCCCCTTCGCCAGGAAGCGACTGCCAAAAGTTCACTGGAGGGTGAAAATGTCGCAAGGCGTTTGATTAGAGCGAGTCAGGCAACACCGCCTCCACACGTCTAAGCATCGCCCTGGAGCAACAACCAGTGGCACAGAAAAATAACATATTTTCACCATACATACATAATCGTTTTATGCTGAAAGTAATGCGAAAAATATTCAAATTTTCTCAACTGGTTGGATGAAAAAAATAAAGAATGTAACCAGAACGGGGGACAACGGCAGCAATTGTGAGCTTTGCGAAGGCATGAGTGGTGTGGAAATCCTTTCCGAGTCGATAAGCAACCGGTCCTCGATGGGTGAAAGTGGTGAGCTTTTGGCCTTTTGTGCGATCGGTTCGCTATTTCGTTCGAGTGATGTGTTGTCCCTGTCACCGCCTCCACCACCGCCACCACCGGAGGAGAATGACTTCCAAACGAAATAAGCATCCGAACAATAGGAAGTGCTCGTGAAAGTCACGTTCATCCCGTGCGAGACGGATGGTGGCGTTGGGGTTGTGGTAATAAATTCAGCTTATCTGGAAAATCGTTAGAGGAATAAAGAAGCTATAATTCTCGGTTAAGACTCAATTTTCGAGATAAAAACCCGATAAGTTGGAGTGTGCCCGAATGGAATAATTTGAAAGTGGTGGAGTGAAATATGAAAGCGAGTTTGAGACATATGCATTTGTTTTATGCGACGGCAAATCAACAAGTAGGCTCTAGATGTATTTATTTGAAAACTGGCATATGCTTTTATATAATATCTTAACAGTGGAAAATTCCTCAACATGCACGAAAAAAATGAATTTTAACGGGCGCGTAAAATTTCCACTCGGTTAATTCCAAGCAAAAGGACGCGTAAACAGCGAAATTGTTTGCAACTCTTCTTGCGCCATACAACAATGTTTGCAATCTTCCATACAACAGACTAGATTCAGGCGTTATGCATATAAAGGGAATGCCAGATTTGGCAGATATTAAGCGGATATTTCATGTCAATTTGAGCCAGATAACGCATGAATCTAGTATGTTGTATGGAAAATAGCAATCATTGTTGAATGACGTATGAAAGATTGCATACAATTTCATTGTTAACATTCCTTTGGCTTGAAATTAAACGAGGAAACATTCTAAACTGTAGAACAAGTTTACATTAAATCCAAGTTTTCTTAAGCCTCTTACAGAAACGCTTCGACCTCCTATCGGGCGGCTTTCAAGTAATTATTCGGAACCTTTGCCATGGCCGATGAAACGATGGATACCTATATATTCCTTAGATTTTTAGGCCTTGGTGATCCTTCTACAAGATTTATCTTCAGCCGATCCATCTTCTTCAGCAATCTCTTGGCAAACTGGACAGAAGTCAGGACTGGCCAAAAGCTACGTCCTCATTCCTGTGATACTTGTTGATTAAAGCGTCAAGGTGTCAATCCGACAGGTGCTTCTTACTGTATATCTACGCGTTCAGCACAAGCCCCAAATGAAAGAACAGCGCCTTGGATATTCCCTGTTTAGAGATCGTCAGTCATTGATGGGCCTTCTTCGTTTCTTTTGATGAATGCCTGCTGCTCAGACTCGGCCGGCCTCGACTGTCGCCTACGCCTAACAATGTCCACCTTGCCCAGGTACTTCTTAACCGTTAGGGTGGTTCCACCAACCATCTGGCCCAAGGTGCGGAACGGCCTTGCCCTCGGTCTTCCTTTTCAGCTTCTGCTACACTTTATGGTCGCATAGTACTTTCGGGTGGAAGACTTGGGACAGAGGATGTTATATATGCCGTATCAGCTAATTTATGCGAACACGAAGTGTTTTGCGTTGCTTCGTAGTGGATCTGGCAGAGAAAACAAATCATCGAGCGTAGCAGATTGACTGTTTTCACCAGGGCTATTGCAATTGACCACACTGTCCATTTTTTTCTGTACCCAAAAGAGTTGCTATGATTGGAGTTGAATAGGTTGATTCACCGCCAGATGAAAAATAGCAAGAGTTCCTTTACTTAATACATAAATTCATGTGTCACCAAAATATTGGTACAATAACGCAGCTAAAGTATCGCAACTATCAAAGCGTTTTACCCTACCTATCGAATGACTCGAAATATTGTAAAGTTTAAAATCTAGGCCACGCTTTTTAAAAGAAGATCTATTTTCGTCGACAAAGTCCAGACGTCAATACCTAGGTATATTGACCAACGCCTTCGCAAAATAACACTACTTTAACTACTTGTTGAAGAAATGTGATGTTTTTTCTGATGAAGGAACGTCTATTAATTTTATCACGCAAAAAGTGACATTCAATAACACCCCCTCCCCCCTTTTCACGTTTTTTGTATGGAAGAACTTCAGATCAACAGTTGTAACAGTAGCTTTGCGGGCTAAATAAGATTATGATATGCATTCAAACATATTGAATGAACCTTTTGGATGGTCAACAGTCATAATTTCATAATTTTGTGATTTTCTAGGTCATCCAAACTGTCGATGAGTTCAGAACTCAAGATCTGCAGTTGTAACAGTAGGTTTTTGGAGTATGCAAATGAATAAAATGTATTTCACAATATTCATGAAATAGTGTAAAAGTTCAACAGATATAATCCGCCAATTTTGGGATATTTTAGGTCATCCAAAACGTCCTTAAGCTCAAAACATAAGATTTACAGTTGTAACAGTACATTTTTGAGCTATTTAAGGTAACTTTATGTATTCAAACATATTCAATGAATGTTTTGGTAGGTCAACTGTTAATATTTTTTAACCTTTTGATCTTCTAGGTCATAAAATGAGTCCTTCGTTCAGAACTGAAGGTTTTCAGTTCTAACAACAATGTTTAGGCAAGACAAAGCTACAATAAAAGCCGGTGTCGGTGATGTAGTTGTAAACGTGACTGCTATTTGGCACCCCAGTGGGTCTGGGTTCAATCCCAGTCGACGTCGGTGGTTTTTCTGAGGCGAAATAATCTGGTCACGTCTTCCTTCGGAAGGGAAGTAAAGCCGTTGTCCCGGCTCATAATCATGAGTCAATAGGAAGGAAATAGGCCGACGTTTTTCTTAAATAAATTAAAAAAAGCTACAATTAACATTCAAACATATGCAAATCATTTTCTCAACAGTCATCTAACATTATAAAGCAATATTACATGTTCTGGGTCATGCAAACTATCTTCGAGATCAGAACAAAAGACCTACAGTTGCAACATAAGCTTTCTGGGCTATCCAAAGCTACGTTGTGTAATGAAACAAATTCATCGTATATCTTGGAAGACCAACAGACATTATGAGATAATCTTCTGGGTTATCCAAACTATCCTGGAGTTCAAAATATAATATCTACAGCTGTAACTATAGCTTTCTGGATCAAACTAAGTAGCAACATGTATTTGACCAATTTAAGAGACTATTTTAGAAAGTAAACAGATATAATGAGATACCTTGGGATGTTCCAGGTCACCAAAACTACCCTTAGGATCTACAGTCGTAACAGTAGCTTTAAAACCTATGAAAGGTGACGATATGCACTTGGAAAATTTTCTGCGCAACTGACACACATTCAGTGAATCTTGTGTAAGGTCACCAGTCACTATCAGATTATCTTGAGATGTTTATGATAACTATTCAAACATGTTCAGTGAATTTTCTGAAACGTCCACAGACATCAAAAAATAATCTTGTTAGTTTTAGGTCATTCAAAACATCAGGTCTGCAATTGTAACAGTAGCTTTATGAGTTAGGTTAGTTTTTTTGGTATGAATATCCCAAGATTATCGCAGAATGTCTGTTGGTCTTCCAGGGCATTCATTGAATATGTTTGTCTATATTTCATAACATTTCATAGTGGATAAAGCTACTGTTACAACTGTTGATCATAAGTTCTGAACTCCAGGACAGTTCGGATCAACTAGCCATCTCAAAAAATATATCCTACTTCTTTTCAATCATTTCTATGTTATTGAGCACCAATTAAATCAGAACACAAATTGCTTGTATATTAACGCATGGAAAATTTAAGGCCTGACAGCGTTAATTCAAAAAATTTTGAATTGTACGATCTGAATGGCCTAAATTTAGTTGCGTACGTCATCATTCCAAACTACCCAATGGGGCGGTACCTTGTAGTTTTCTTTTTTCAATTTTATCCGAATATTTCTAAAAATGTGGTCTGCGAACCACATTGAGCATGGATTGGTTCAATCAACTCAAAAACAGTTTTTTTGCAAATAGGGGCAGGATAAACAACTTATTACAGTTTGGTTCAAATCTGGCCAAATACAAATGTTTAATTTTTTCCGGTCACTTTGAGAATTTAAAATTAATTCTCAAAATTCGAGTTTTTATCCGATTTTCATCAACTTTGCAGGGACTAAAGAAGTTATATTAAAATTGTTAGCATCGTTTATTTTATTTATTTTGCCGTTATACCGAATGCCTTAACCCTTGCCATAAGGTTCTGAACGACCTCAGATTTAAAAGCGTTTGCATATTAATGCATGCTTTTTTCATTTCTTCATAACGGCACAATAATTTTCGGTGTTTCAGATATTTCGGCGCGAAATCAACATTATTCGAATTATACCACTCTTGCACGTCCTTCGTGTAGTGGCACGATTCCAAATACGGCCAGAAGATCGTCGGATTATCTTGAACCTCTAATGGCCAATATGGTCATTGTGCCATTTAAAGGCTAGAAATAGACTACTTATGGAAACTCAGTGAGCCGTAGAAAAGCATGTTCCGATGAAAATTTGTATCGGTCGCCGATTCACGGATCGTGGCAAAACATGCCCTCTTCCGGCAAAGATTCTTTGAAGAAATGGCAACACTTACTAGATACTAAAAATGGGACTTCAACAAGCATTTTGGCTGCAAAAACTTTAAGATTTGGTCATATAAATGTACCCCAATCAAGCATAGGAGAAATCGGTTCACTTAGCGCAAATTTTCACTCACACGTATAAACATTCAGAAGTGAGCGTTGCCACGTTTAAATTGTTCCGATTCTGTTCATTACTACAGGTATACCTCAATAGTACGTACATGAACTTTCTCACTTCAAATTGCATAAAAACTACTGATTGTATCTAAAATCAAATACAACCAGAAGAAAGAACAGAAACTCCTCTTTCTTATGGTCATATGAAATTGCAGATTCAATCAATAGTTTTAATGCGATTGCAATTTGAAGTGAGTAAGTTGATGTACGTACTATCGAGGTATACCTGTTTTCCGCTTTTAATCTATTCGTAGAAAACAGAATTGAGCAAAACTAGCAGCTGATCGTACAGTGAATGAACTGGGCGGTAGCAGTGTGGACGATTTATCATTGCCTATTTTTTACCCGCATTCAGCTGGATTCAGCAGAGCGAGATATATTGAATCACACTTATTTCTTCACATCATACCTTAAACATCATTTAAGATTGTCGGATACGCCAGGTCACGTTCAAATGGTTAATTCTACAATTTTTTCTCATAACCCCCACCTTTTGGTAATTTTAAAATAACTTCTAGTTCTGCCACAGAATTCTCAATTAAAAATACATCATTTTCTACATAAAAAATCGCAGAGAGGCTAAACACGGGCAAAAATCCACACATATTTATTGGTAAAATCCATGTATAATTCCACATAATATTCATTTGTTCATAAATAAACATAACCGTCTTAGATACACATATGAAGATTAGGTGGCAAATGAAAAGTATGTATGACCACCATATTGGTTATTTGTACACATAGAAAATATGCGATATCATTTGTTTATCAAATTGCAAAAAATCATGTGTGGGACACATAGATATTATCGTTGCTTTTTATCAGTGTATACATTCATTTGCGTTGTACGCACGATTTGTGATTATAGCATGCTGTGCGTTTGTCTGACGTTTGTTGTGTGTTTACTTATTTGCACGATTTGAATTTTTCGTTTCCAATATGTAGCGCACTCATCATAAAGTGAATATTAAAGTTTATCGTACCATGCGATTTTATAATTTTTTAATAATAATAATAGGTGAAACAAAGTTAAAGATGGGACTGATAATCTGTTGAAGTTCAGTGTTGAGTTGTTCTTCTTTTTAGGATGCGTTCATAGAGGTTCATAGATTTCGAGTCGAACAACTCGACTCGACACTTGCAGAAGTCGACTGAATATGATTAACTCGAATCGACCTCGACTGTTTACTGTAGTATTGATTTTTTTTTTCAAAATGTCATTGAAATATTACAACATGCAATAATTCTGGACTTTCATCAAATTATCTCTCATTTTTGTTGCATAATTGTATTAGTTGAATAATATAAATATATATACATATACATTCTTTATTCTTGTTTTGTGAATTACACTAATTTTTTTTTATTCAGAAAGTTATTAATTAAAAGGAAGTTATTAATCAATATGGAGACAAGTGTCGAAATCTATTTCAAAGATGATACAAAAGAGCGGAGATCCCTGGGAGAATAGCCTAAGTGATGTGATGGGTTGATGTAGCAGGGCCAGTCGAACTACTGACAGAAGGCCGCGTGTTTTCACATGACAACGGCAAACGAGGAGTTATTATCTAGTTATCACAAACTAATTTATGCCTGACGATACTGAAGCTATTGCCAGTATTATTTCTTCAAACATATAACATTGAGATGAAAACCAAGGAACTGTTATTCCTTCAAGAGTTTGTGTCCTAGCTCAGAGAATGATGCGAATGATGTTCGTATAGTCGGATTTTTCGGTTCATCAGTGATAATCTCTTGAATTTCAGGAAACCTCTCTTCTGATCTTCTACAGAGCTCTTTGCTAAAATTCTGGTGAGTTTCCTTATGAACTTCTTGGCAGTCACTCCTGATTTTATTGAAAATCAACAACCAAAACAAACCTACAGAAACATTTGGTACGTTTTAACCGGTGCGTAGCTAGTTTATTAGGTTCTGATAAGTCCCATCCTGAACTGCGAGTAAAATTTATCTTAAACTTTGGGAAAGTTCTCTGCAGAATTTCTTGAAAAGTCTTCTTAAATATTCTGAAATTTTCTTGTTGAACTTCTGAGAAGTCCTCTTCTTAACTTCAGAGAAGTTTTCTACTGAACTTCGGGAAAGTTTGTTCCTGAATTTCTAAAAAATTCTTGCTTGAACTTGTAAGGAGCACCTGCTGTATCTGAAAAATTACTTCCTGTTCTTCTGAGAAGTATCTAACTAAACTTCTAGGAATTCCTGAACTTCGAGAAAGCTCTCAAGAAGGCTCTTTAGCACTTCTAGGTAGTTTCAACTAAAGCTCTGGGTGGTCTCCTTTCAAGAAATCCTCTCCTGACCTTCAGAGAAGTTCTTTTCTAATTTTTTTGAGAAAATCCTTCTTTAGCTTATAGGAAACTTTTTGATAAGTTTCTTCCTGAAATTCGGGGATTTTCATTCAAATTTTTGATAAGTTCCATCAAGAACCCCGAAAATTTTCTCCAGAATTTCTAGGAAAATCACCTTGAACATTTCTTCCTGATTTTCTAAAAAGTTCTCTTCCAAAATTTTGGGAAATTTTCTCCTGAATTCCTTAATTTCTGAGAACTAGAATTCTGAACTACACTTCTGGAAAGTTTCTTTCTGTCTTTTGGAGAGGTTTCTTCCTGAACTTCGAGAAAGCCGTATTCTGAAATTCTGAAATGTTCTCTTCTGAACTTCGGGAAAGCTCTCTAGCACTTCTGGAAAGTTCTACCTTTACTTATGGGAACTTTCTTCCCGTACTTCTGGTTAGTCCTTTCCTGAACTTCAGAGAAGTTTTCTCCAGAACTTTTATGCCGTATCGTTTTCAGATTTGTGGAAGTTTTTTCCTAAATTCAAAAAACATTATAGGTAGTGCCCTCCCTGATTAGTTTCTTTCTGAACTTCTACTTTAACTTTTTGTTATTGTGGCCCAAGGCTCCTAATAAATAAAGCTCCATGAAAACTTCCTACCATTTCTGCTTAGCATTAGTTTTGCTGGATCCACAAAAGCTTTTGGCGATGTCCACATAAACTTTAATCAGTCCGAGGAGCCATTCAAAGTGACAGTAATTGGTTTTGTCTTTAACACCTACGTGCCTGACCCTTCTTTTAGCAAAAATCTTCATTTTCATTTCCCTGTCATTCTGCGAAATCAATACCAACTTGGATGGAATCTTTTGCAAACGATCACAAATTTATCCTAAATTTTGATACAGCATCGGACATTCTAGAATTTTACGTAGTTCCGTACGTTTAGATATATTCTCGGCAACCGTGGGGTAAGTACCCTTCTCGAAATGCTGATCAGGATCAAAACGGTACCAAAGCATGACTTGCAACATCTCAAACAACATAATTTTGCAAAAAACGACCAAGTGTGGTCATTCTGGAAATACTCGGCCATTGTGGCCAGTCCTGGAATCTCTGCGGGAGCCGGGTTCTACCGGGAAAGTGGCCAAATTATTAACGGTACCAGAACATTGCTTGCGACATCCTAAAACTTCATGATTTTTCAAAACAAGACCATGTGTGGTCATTCTGGAAATATTCGGTCATTGTGGCCACTCCTGGAAGTCCTCTGAGAACTGGATTCCATCGGGAAAGTGGCCAGATTATGAACGGTACTAAAACATGGCTTGCGACACCTCAAACTTCATGATTTTGCGAAACAAGCCCATGTGTGGTCATTCTGGAAATATTCGGCCATTGTGGCCCCTCTTGGAAGCCCTCCGAGAACTGGGTTCAACCGGAAAAGTGGCCAGATTATGAACGGCACTAAAACATGGCTTGCGACACCTCAAACTTCATGATTTTGCGAAACAAGCCCATGTGTGGTCATTCTGGAAATATTCGGCCATTGTGGCCCCTCTTGGAAGCCCTCCGAGAACTGGGTTCAACCGGAAAAGTGGCCAGATTATGAACGGTACTAAAACATGGCTTGCGACACCTCAAACTTCATGATTTTTCGATACAATTGGTTGTCATTCTAGAAATATTTGACCATTGTGGCCAAAAACTAGAATAAACATTGTGGACACGTTTTTTGTATGGACCTTCAAAGTTTTTTGTAAGGATCGTCACGTTTTCCAAAAAAACCCCTCCCCCCCCTTAGCACGTGACATAATTAATAGACCTTCCCTAAGTTGGTGGAAGTTTTTTGTGTGCCAGCCTTTTGCCAGAGTGGATATTATTGGATTTTGTTACGAGACGCAAATTTTTGACAAGATACCCGGGCCAAATATGTAGGTTCCAAGTGTGTGACGGTTTAGATCAAAAGAGGTTCATGTAGATTGATCAAATATTGATCGTAACTAGTTGGCGACTATTACAATAATAGCATTTTATGGATATTATAGCATGAAGTATGTACCACGAGCAGGCGGAGCTCTATGGCGAACACAGTATCCAGAAATTTGCTATTGCTGGAAGGGTACAATGGGCTGGTCATGTTGTAAGAATGTCGGACAACAACCCCGCAAAATGGTGTTTGTTTCAAATCCGACTGGTACAAGACGCAGAAGAGCGCAATGAGCTAGGTGGTTAAACCAAGTGGAGCAAGACCTTGGAAGTGTGGGACATTCGAAGAACTGGATACAAGAAGCCCTGAATCGAGTTTTATGGAGAAATATCTTGACACAGGTGCGGTCCTTTTGATAGTCCGTTGGACCAGCAAAAGTAAGTTATTAAAATAGAGTATAATAATAATTATCAAAAAATGAATCTTTTGAAGTTTGGATGTTAGATATGTTGGCTACAGGAAAATGGCTGCTCATCAGATCCCTGATTTCCCCTTAGCTCCTAATGAACTTTAACCACTCTTTGGTGTTGTAATGCATAATCAAATTTGACGTTTATTATATTTCAACGTTGAACAATGCTATATGACGAGGCACATTCATTAGCCTGGTGGCCTCTATAAATTTTGAATACTTGGTTATCGGCAGCCTTAACTTCTCAGACGATTTCATTTTTTTAGCTACTGATACGATGTACGGTGGAGTGCAGATGGAAGACGGACCGTGGAAGAGGCGAATAAACCACGAATTGCATCAGTTACTGGGAGAACCTACCATCGTACACATTGCTAAAATCAGCCGACTACGATGGGCTGGGCATGTCGTTAGAATGTCGAATGACAGCTTTGTTAGAATGAAGAAGAAGAGACGCGCAACGAGGATCGAGAAGGCGACCTGCGGACTCTCCGTAGACAGCGAGGCTGGCGAGGTACAGCCATGAACCGAATACATTGGAGACAACTTCTGTGTGCAACAGAGGCCACAATGGCTTCGGTCTGATTGGTAAGGTAAGTAATTCTCCGTATCTCTAGAAAGCTTCTCATTATAATCAAACTTAATTTTAAAGAAACTATGAAGATTTTCAGAAAAAAATATACTATATAAAACATTCTAAATTACCCTGAAAATTACTAAGGAAGAATTGACAAACTTTAAGAAAATTCTATGAACTCATCAAAAAATCAACCCCCCCTAAACACACAACCCATGATTTTCCCAGATTCATTTCGATCTGCATTGCCATTTCTTGCCACTGTTACTTCCGTTGCGTTCATCCCCTATACAAGCTTGTCGTCGCCATCCATTGTCAACATCCAGCAAAACGGACAAAGTTTCGACAGTTCCCCAAAACGGGGGAACAATAGGGAAGGATGGAAAACCAGCTTTCGGTGGCGCATAATAAATGAATGGGATTATTTTTCGCAGGTTGGATAACCGCCCCCCCCACCAAACTCGTGGTGCACACGGCGGAAGGAGGGATAGAATGGAACCAACCAAGCGCGAAACCAACCGGAGTGCGGTAGGATGGTGGGGGACGGGAGGCGGAGGTCATAGCGTAGTGAAAATTACATTTACATAGAAAATCACGACACGACTTGCAGAGCCGGGTGGAAGCTTCGCCCCATCGCATGCGATAATCGGTAGAACCACCGGCAAAGACACCGGGTAGGCGCAATATTTATTTTATGCGAATCTTGAGAGTTGGAAATATGTTTTGAATATAAATGATAATTTTAACACAGTTCTATCTTGGCGGCATATCTCGATACGGACGGGTACGACGATGGCTGGCCCGGAAAGCGCTTGTTTACTTTAGTCATCATCAACTACACAGCAGTCGACCTGGCCGACATTCATTCATGTGGGGCTTGTCTAATGGGCGAAGTATTTCTCTCTCATGTTTTCTAGTTTCTTCTTCTTCTTTTTTTTCGCGAGGGGTTGTTTGAAGTTTAAAGCACCGGAGCACGCGGAAACACACAACTCTTGCTCGAGTTTGTGGCGAGGAGTGCTTCCGGAATGAGGCTCTTGATTATTTTCATTATACGAGATACATCCGTTTTCCGGATGGAAATGAAAATGTTTCATTCGAAAATTATGCCTTCCGTTTGCGGGGATTTACGGGAGGACCGCTTTTGGCTTATTTTATTTTAACTGAATGAATGGGAGGGTTTTCCGTTGAATCAAGTCATCTTAGGTCGTTGATGTGAGTTTGCAAAAAAAGGTTGGGCCCACGACATCGCTAATTGTCAAGTTAGCATAACAGTGACAAACTGCGCCGGTAAATCACAGTGCGTCATCGCTGTCTTTTCTTTTTACCAGAATCAATTGGTTTAGTGTAATGCATTTATAACAAGTCATAATTGCGCCTTACAAAAACCCCCGTCGAAGATTCTCATTAGCACCTTCGAACCGACAATTAAACATTCTCTTCCAACGTGGATGCGATATTCAGAGCTAGTCTTTGATCGACCAAGAACGAGCAATCAGTTTCTTTCCGGACGTCAACCATGAAGATTGTTATAGTGCTTAGCCTGATTGTGCTTTCATCGGTGATGGTGGTTCGGACAGCTCCAAATCCATTCCTTCAACCAGCACCGTACTTTGGTTCATACTACGGTTCGAGTTTCTACGGCCCACGCTATGGATATGGATACGGATATGGTCGGCGGTATTTTAATCCGTACCCAGTGAGAAGTTATAGGAGATTTTTCCCAGCACCTCCGGCGATACTGATTGGATAATTGTCATGGATGCTAATAATTGTTTTAAAGCTGTGTTTTAAGGATATGTTTGTTTAAAAATCATGAAATAAAGATGTCTGTCAATTTTTTCTACTTGTGAATAGTCTCAAAGAAGAAGAAGTATGAATCAGATTAGTCATACATAAGTGCCATTTCACACGAAGTGTCCGGATCACATGCATAAGTATGGCTCTCATCGATTTGCACCAAACTTGAAAGCTTCTGCATCTTCCACCCATTGGTAAAATATATTTTTTGTACCGATTGGATCACCCCTCACCCCATGGGACCACCCTCGATTTGAAACATAAAAAAATGCTTTAATCTCTGAACTATTATATTTGAAAATGGTATGTTAAATGTTATTGTATAAGGAAATTGTTCCTGAAATCAGGAAAAAATACAATTTTTGCATGACAGTGTGGCCAAAGTTGCTTTTATTTTGCATTTTAAAAGTTGAATTCCCTGGGGTGACCCCGGCGTAGTGGTTAACATCCACACCTCTCACGCCAAAGTCACAAGTTCGAATCTCACCCCCGGACAAGTTACGAAAATACTCAAAAAGCATTTGAGTGACTACGACGGGAGATGAACCAGCCCGGAGCTAAAAATCTCGATAATAAAGGAATAAACAAAAATTAAATTCCGTTTGTATCATGTAATTTGAAAAAATTTAAAAAATTGAAGAGCAGTCCTGGAGCAACAGCATTTTGAAACAAGCCAAACATTATCATAATGTTGAATATGTTTAATGTTTAGTAATCAGATGAATGATTATTTAACCGTTGCAACATTTATGGAAACAATGTTGCCAAACATGTTTTTTTTAATTATTTTTTTTGTCATACGAGTATAATTTTATTATGAAAATTCCAATTACTTCACGTTCCTCACACTTTTTTAAAATAAAAAGAATCAGAAAATTATTTCAAGCCCAACATGCAACATTTTTAAGCAAAAAGTTTTGCGCTAAAGCAAGACGTGGTAAAAACTTGTTCATCAAAGTTAATTCAAATCACGGCGACTGGAATTGCTACCAGATCTAGGAATGTATAGCATTGCGAATGGACATGCATTAATGCAACTGTGCATTAATTTTTAATGATTAATTTTTTAACATCTGCCTTAAATTTGTATTCATAAAATTGTAGGTAAAAATGGACGCAAATTTTGTTTGGAAGTCAAGCAAACACAACTCAACCACTTCAATTTGGAATTGTAAAAAGTGATCCCCAAATTTGTCAATCTAATTATACCAGGACCTTTATTTCAAAATTGGTCGGCTTGGAACAGTTATTTTGTTCCATTAATTGCTCATTGAAGGTCTTAGTCATTTTGCATTTGCGGTTTTCTTTTTTTACGTAGACCATGTCTTATTGTAAATGTAAATTGCCAAATAAAAAATTGAAAAAATAGCGACCTGTATGAAAAATTGTAACACTTTGATAAATTTCAATTATTTAAACAAAGATTTTCTTGATTTTCACGTCAATTAGGTGGATATCCCAAGTAACAATTTCAGTTCTATTCCAGCCATATAGCACTCCTGCCGGCTTTATTGATGAAACTACATTCAAAACTGTTTTGTCCACCAATACCTCCTCTATGCATCTTTAAAGCCGAAATGTGTACAAATTGGCCCACTCTATAGACGGTTGTGAAAACAAATTAATAAAACCTTTCCAAGACCATAAAGATTTTGAAAATGTTCTAGTGAAAGATGTTATGACCACTTCAGAACCATCATAAAACCTATTGGCCGCCATCAAAACCAGTATAGGGCCGAAGGGTCCCAGCTGTCAAACTTCACGGCGATATTGTGGTTGTTTTTTCTGCTTTGTTCGATTCTCTGCTCTTCTGATTCATTCAACAGTAAATAATGGCTAAGAAAAAAGCTCAAGTGTTGCGGGAAATTATATATGATAGCAAAATATATTCAACAAATTGAGTTTTTTTTATAGCGTATCATGCTCCAAATCATATGCGCATTTAATTTTATGGTGAATATTGGCATGATAAGAGCTGAAAATAAATGCGCCTCGAAAATTATGCGAGTTTACAACAACAAAAACAAAATTGAAAGAAATATATTCGATAAATTAATCAAGAAACTTCTGAAAATTGATGGAAGTCAATAAGGTTATCTGGACAAATACCAGAATTTGTCTCAGATGTACAGTTCAATTGTATTACATTTAAAATTCGGTGTTTTAATTTTCCACATTTCAATTATTTCATATATTCCAATATGCCGATGGCAAGAAATCACAGTTTTGCCAAAAAGCCAATTTATCTTAGCAATGGCTACTATAAAACTATCAGGTCGCTTGGCAGCTTTCCTCAATGCCAATTAGCCGTTTAATGCATTTACTGGAGGCAAAATGGTTTTAAAATGCTTTTTCAACTGACCATAATAAGATAATATGAATGAGGCCTAAAACGGCATTTCAAAACAGCATTTTATGAGTTTAAAAAGTCAAAATAAAACCTTTGATAAGAGTAAAAGGAATTTTAGAAGTCAAGGTTTTAAGATCGTTGTAAAGAAGCTGTGTAGGTTCATATAAACCTGACTTAAATTTTATACCTATTGGCATCTCTTGCTGCCATAATAAAACCGAAATAATTTCTAGTGGCTTTCATAAAACTTTAGTAAAACTTAATAAAGCTGGATGGATTTGGCAATGTTACTTGGGATTATCGACTTTCAAATAAATTTCACCGAAAGCTTCGAAGGTAGGGCTAACGAATCTCTTCGTTGTTTTCTGCAACAAAACTGATATGTACTTTAATGCTACACACGCAACTATCAAATACACGACGCATTTTTTGACACAGAATGAACATTCGTGCATTATACAAAAACAATACAAAGGGCTACGCATATTTTGTTATAAAACAAAAAGAAACGTCTTTCTGATGGCTGCATGAATGGCTGATAGATCTACTTAATCGACCCGAAATATAATTGAAATAAAAAGTGTTGTCCAGCGCTTTTTTTCAATGTTTCTGACACTGTGTTTGATCCTGTATTTTTGGAAAGAGCTAATCTTGAATCCACTGTTGATCTCAGCGCCAACATTTGATTAAGGCCAATCCGCTTTTGTAAACAAACACTTCCCAAGTAGCTCACTACAATCATAATAAGTTGTAGTAACTTGATTATAACTTAGCTAGTCATATTTATGTTATCTCAACCGAATGGCAACAAGTGTGCTACTAGGGTTTGTCTGCTAATTTATCGGAACTTGAATACAACTCCTTCAAATTGAATATATCAGCAGATGGAGATCAAGCTCCTCTTCCTTACAGAGTGCTTGATTTGTATTTGTGATCTTTTGTTCAAAAAAAAAATTAGAACGAAAGCCATTGTTTACAAAAGCAGATTCACCCTAATCTAATGTTTGCGCTGACTTGATTTATGAGCATGAAGTTCTAACCCGAGACAACGCTTCAGTTTTCATTCTGAGATAAATTCCCGCCGATCCCAGCAGCAACACCAACATCTATGGGTTCCATAAAAGCGAAGCTGCGATTGGCTGATCTTCACGAAATTAATTTCGAGCATTATACGAAAAAGTGTCATGATAACTAGCATACACAGATAAAAATAAACATTGCATTTTCTGCGCTATCTTATACACATAAAGGGAATACTAGATTTAGCGGAAATAAATGGGATATTTTATGTAAATTTAAGTCAGATAGAGGCCTGAATCTAGCTTGTTGTATGCAAAATGGTAAACATTGTTGAACGGCGCATGAAAGATTGCAAACACTTTTGTTGTTTACGGCTCCTTTCGCTCGGAACTTAACGAGGGGAAATTTTACGCGCCTATTAAAATTATTTATGATTTTTCTGTGTATCACCAGATAAAAAGCAATATAAATGCTTCATACAATTTACGAGACATTTTTCTATGCACAAAATCCATGTTTACGAAACTAGTGACAGCTAATTTATGAAACTAACTTTTCAGTGTAGTGGTGCATTCGTAAAGCTGATATCACACTGTTTGACGAAACGCCAAATATTTGGCAAATTTTGACAAGTATATATGACCAACGTGTGATCGCCAAATATATTCGACCAAATATTGCTTTGGCAAATGATTGGTTTGTGTTTGTCGATCCAATTCTTTGGCTATTTTTTATATAGTGTGATACCCTTTGTCAAATATGTTAGCTCAAGTCTAGCAAATAGTATATTTGACACTCTGGAAATTCTTGAGGGGCAAGCATGAGCAAAATCTTACACAGAAAATATCCGTTCTGAATAAAATTCGTTCATGTTATCGTGATTCTGTTCACGCATGGTGGAGCATAATCACAAACCATTCCTGGACCATTTAACTTATTGTTCACGACGGTTTCCGTTATTGTTACGATGTTTACCCTTAGCACAAATATAATAAGTCTTCTGAAATTTAAGCAGACGAAGTTCGCCCAAGGAGCAAAAACTAATGTTGTAACTTGAAAATATTAGCAGATTGCTCAGAATTTATTTCAAGACCTTCAGGGTATCGAAGATCTCAATGAAATCCTCTAAATATATTTTCAAGAATTCAGGATGCTTCAGGAATTATTCTTAAGGTATTCAACAGATCTACAGCTTAAACCACGTTCCGTTTTGTAAATACCAGTTTGCTCAAAAACTATTTCCAAATATTTCAGGGTATCGAAGAATTAAAAAAAAGTCCTATGCACATTTCAAGACTTCAAGATGAACAGTTATTTAAAACAGTATAATAACAATCAAAGTCCTCTCTTAGCGCAGTCGCCAGAGGCACAGCTTTAGAGCAAAACCATGCTGAAGGTGGTTTATGCCTGCCACACAATCATACTAATGCAAAACATTTACATAGCATTGAAAACTCTCAATTAATAACTGAGGAAGTGCATCAAGAACACTAAGTTGAGGGCAGTCGTCAAGTCCCAGTAGGGACGTCATAAAGCCAACATGAAAATGAACCATCGATTCAAATCACGCCTGTCAGATACTGTTTCAACATTAATTGCTCAGCAATTATTTCATAGAGCTATAGGATATGAAAGGTCTTGGAAAAATACATTGAATAGTTTCTCAAGACTTCACAACTATCAGGAATTATTTTCTAGATCTTGTGTGTATCATCAATGCAAGTCACGTTTCTCTGATATCTTTAAGGTTACTGGTTAGGTTATGTTATGTTCTTCAGAAATTATTTCAAAGACCTGCAGCATCTCATTGATCTTGAGATCTCTCTTAAGTTCCAAGGACTTTTCTGAAGCTCAGTGAATCGATCTCCAAAGTGTTGAGGATTTATCGATAGTTTCAAGGACTTCTCTGAATCTCCTGGATTCTCTGATATTATAGAGGGCTATCTAAAGTTTAAAGGACTTTCTTGTTGCTTTGGAACTTTACTAAAGTTCTCGAGGCTTCACTGAAGTTCTCTGGAATTGGCCTTTCTTAGTTCTCAAGATTTCTTAGAAGGTCTTTTAACTTCATTGTAAGTCAATTAAGTTCTCGGGACATTTTTGAAAATCTTGGCCCTTATTTGGATTGGTACAGTTTTTTTAGTTTTACAAAAACTTCCCAACTTAATTACAACATTGTTTATACAAAATCAGCGTGACAAAGAACCAAATATATACACGAAAAGAAATGACGGGGGCTTGAAATAACAATCTCGATAGTTGATACATATAACAAACACATTTTTGTTTCAACCACAAAATATGTTTAGCTCAAAGTAATATTTGAATTGAATCAACCATGCTTCATAGCTAACGAGCCAAACATTTTAAACATCTGTCAAAGTGATACATCAAAACATAAATTGTATAATATCAACCAGTGTGTATGCTTGAAGCAACTATACAAAGCAATAATAACAACAACCTGGCAGTTTTCAGTTCGCTTACAAATTCATTGTGGCATCCGAAGAAGAAAAGTATTTGGAGGAAGGTTTTAAAATCACAGTGCTGTTCACTACTGGGTGTAATGTTGGGGAGATATTTCCAATTTCAAAACATTATAATTTAAGTTTGGCGCGCTGTACGCAATAAATTAAAACATAATTAGTTATGCACTATCGAAACTTGATTCAAGTAAATATTAGTTAAATCAACTCGATATGTATGATTGTTACAAGTATGCATATGGGTTATCACAAAATCAATTCAAAAATTTTGTTGATTTAAGATAAAATATAATTGATTGAAATAAACTATTTTTTCCGTGTTCATGCAACCATTTGCGAACAGTGTAATACGTCATCAAATATATTTGATGAACATTGGTCAAACAATCGATATACATATATGGCCAAACAATTTTGAGTCAAATATTTACCAAAAATAATAGAAGTGTGTTATTGTGGGCAAACAACTTTGCAAACAGCATTATTTGGCAAAACTTAACAAGACAAATATTTGGCGTATTGTCAAACAGTGTGATATTAGCTTAAGCAGTCTTTAACCAGGCAACCGATGGCTTAGCATTCTGTTAATACTAGGCAGCCGGATGATGGGAGCTAGTGGAGGTTTTGTAGCCACCCGGTAAGGCAAAGATGAAGAGCTATATAAGCCACAAAGAAAAGACGATTTAAGTTAATCAATGCTCTCTGTCTTCCCAACATTATCACATGTTTTGTTTTGTTCCACTTTGTTCGAAATGCCGTAGAAGCAAGAAGCATTACCATTTTAAAACCGAGATTGTTCAACCATCTATCGTATCCTGGCATATTCGTAGGAGTGGCACTGGGAAACCGGAAAAAACATGTACAAGAAAGTACTTAGATTGCTCCATCGTACCTGTAATAACAAGGATTCGATATGTCAATCTGATGCAGCAAAACAGTTGAAGATTACACTGAAAATTTATTTTCGTAAATTAGCTTTCGCTCGTTTCGTAAACATGGATTTTGTACATAGAACCAATGTCTCGTAAATTGTATGAAACATTAATTTTGCTAGTCATCGAACAAAATGCTATCATTACACCTTTTTTGTACAATGCACAAATGCATTTCGTTAAGACCAGCCAATCGCTGCTTCTCTTCGATCATACTCTTAATTGTTGATGTTTCTACTGGGATGGCAGTAATCATTAACTTATCCCAAAATAGATATGAAAGCGCTGTCGAGAGTTAGAACCTCATGCACAATTATCAAGTAACTTCTCACGAGTTAACATGGCTTAGTGAGATCAACCACGGACTCCATAACAGCTCTCCCTGAAAATGCAGGATCGAATCCCATGTCAGGGACAACTTCTAGTGGACGCGTTTTTTTTTTCAATTATATTTTGAGCCGATAAAGTAGATCTGTCAGTCGATCATGCAACCACCAGAGGGACGTTTCTTTTTAATTGGTAATACATTACTCTTAGCTCTTTGTATTGTTTTCTTAGCATGATCGAATGTTCTTTCTTTGTTAACAAATGTTTAGTGCTTGTGACAGTTGCGCGTGTGGCATTAAATACGATGTTCGCTTCTTAAAAAGTACAAATCAGTTTCGTTGCAGCAAACAACGAATAGATTTTTTAGTTCTACCTTCAATTTCGTAAAATAAACGAAAATTAATTTGCAGTGTATGTAACCTCACATCTTCAGGACGTTGAAGAAGATAGGAATAGTCTGCCACAAGAAATTAAGAGCATCAGATTACACAAGGCAACATATATCAAACGTAAAATCCCAATGCCGCTGGATGAACCAAAATTACGCCGAAAAATGTTTGGATGATGAAAGCTACTTGTTTGGATGAAAGCTACTTCTCACCTTTCTTTTCTTTTTATTTAGCATTTCAAGCTTATTGCTTCAACCATCTGCTTGTTGTTTGCTCTCAACTGAGTGTTCTAAATTCACTTCAACAGTTATTAATTGAGAGTTTTTGATGCCAGGTACCATTTTTGCATTAGTATGATAGTGTGCCAAGAACAATCATACCATCTGCCCAGGGAGTCTACTGCATCTCCGAACGTGAAATATAAGTTCAATCAAAGAGTGCACCAAAATCAGCGTTTCAAGGAAACATTTATTCCATTTCTTCAGACATAGGGTATGTGTACCTTAACTCAGCCTGTTATGCAATGATCGATTACATTTTACTATAACTCAAAATGTTATTAGGGAACGTCCATAATTACGTCACGTAAAATTGACTTTGTTAACACCTCCCCCCTTGTCACGTTTTTATGGACCTTAAAATTTTTTTGTATGGATCGTCACGTCTTTCCTATAAACTCCCTACTGCGTGATTACATGGAGCTTCAGTGTAATGACATTCGATAGTTGGATATTAGAATAGCATTTTATGAAAGTTGAATTCAGGATATGATCCATTTATAGGCACCAAAGAGGGTCTATTCATGGATGCAACTTCGTCCTATTCGATGGATTTATTAAAAAATGCAGTCCTTGTACGGTTTTTTTTTTAATTTTACTTAATTTAATTTTCTTTTTTTCGCTTTTTTTTCTTATTTTTTTAACTTGTTTAGTTTTTGATAACAAAAAACACTGAAAAATAAATAAATGGGACATGAAAAAGTTTAAGTAAGAAAAACTTTGTTTCCCTTAAAGTGCTCATCTTGTTCATATATCGGTTGGTAGGAAACATAATTAATAATCTTGAGACAAAATTTCATCGAAATCAAAAATGGTATTTTTTTTTTAATTAGACCTTGAATTTTTTTAATGATTTTTTTTTCAGTGTAGCGCTCATTTTGGTTTTTGTTCAATATTTTTTTCAATATTTTTTTCACTCAT
Source organism: Aedes japonicus (assembly GCA_034211315.2). Lineage (NCBI taxonomy): Eukaryota > Metazoa > Arthropoda > Insecta > Diptera > Culicidae > Aedes > Aedes japonicus. The sequence goes on from JASCZW010004361.1 coordinate 27,321, forward strand.
TCAACAGATTTTTGTAGGAGAAGTCATTTTTTTATTTCACACATTTGAAAAAAATCGATAATAAAAGTTAAGTTCTTTTCAAAAGAAAGTCTAGAAAAAAAATGAAGAAACAAAGTATGCAGAGTGGCTAATCTAGTCATGGTCTAAACACCCAGAAAGTTTCGTTGTAATCTGAGCAGGTGCTGCCAACATTTGTTCGAGCTGGCGTGAATACCGTTAGAATCAAAAGATGCATTCGCCAAAACGATTAGGAAACTGTACAACACTCCTGCTCAAATATCAGGAAAAAACTTATTGAACAGCTGATGACAGACCGTATTGAATTGTTCATTAATTGGGGAAGGTCCATTAATTACGTCACGCAGTAAGGGGGGAGGGGGGGTTTGGGAAAACGTGACGATCCATAAAAAATTTTAAGGTCCATACAAAAAACGTGACAGGGGGGGGTTATAAAAGTCACTGCTGACGTAATTAATGGACGTTCCTTGTTTGTCTTAGTAAAGAAACGCGTCTTCAAAGTAAATCAATCAGTTTTCCTTTCTATGAACAAGTCTTCTTGTTAGAGCCCTTAAAAAATTCTCATTTTTTAGTTATACACCGTTACCAGGGGGAGTGAAAAATAACCTTCTTGTACATCAAACTTGCAAAATAAAATCGCAGCGCTACACATGGAGTTCATTTGATTATAATATCTATCAGTTTGAGAATGCAAAAACTTGTAGCATCCTTGAAATATCTTTTGACAATGGACCACGACCGGGTTGTGCACTAGTTCTATTTAAAAGTTCGCAAGCATTAGGAGATGAAGGAACTTACTTACTTACTTTTTATACTCAACTTACTTTTTATCTCACGTAAGCTATCATTTTGAGTTTTTATGATTTTGTATAATTAAGAACAGACGCAAATCTATGTCTTCCGGGCCGCTTCTTTTGTGTACATCAAAGAAGATTTAAATTAACATGGGCTTTTCAAGAAGCTGTCAAGTTTTTTCCGTTGGTTTCCGCGAATTTAATTTCCAATATTAAAAATTACTGTGAGAAGTGAGTTTTAAATTGTGTATTGAAGTGTTAAGAAGAAAGAAGAGTGTCTTTTACAATTAGGAAAGAAGAAGAACCGTCCGGACCAGGATCGTATTCGCCAGGTTCCGGCTGCGGTGATGAAATTTCTGGCTAAAGATGTTCTTGAGAGTAGGAAATTTTTCATGTAACCTGCAGAAGGGCATTTACAACAACGTAGTAAATGAAATGAATGTGAGAAGACAAGGACAGTAATGGATACTGGACTTTTTACAGATAAGTACAACTAATTTTATATAACTCTGATGATCTGATGGCCTTATTTACTCCAAACGAACTTGGAAAGACATTGTTGTATAATGCAATGTTAGTCCACTCCCACCGCCCTAAAACATCAACCTAAGCAGCGCCTGACATGTACGGCCGCAAACGTATATCCACGTGTGTGCGTGTGTGTGTGTGTGTGTGTGTGTGTGTGTGTGTGTGTGTGTGTGTGTGTGTGTGTGTGTGTGTGTGTGTGTGTGTGTGTGTGGCGATGAGTCCTTTTTCTTTTTAAAGGGAACCATAAGCCAAGGCTAGGACAAGAATTAGTGCTCATGTTCCAACCGACTGCCAAGCCTACGCAGAGAAAGTGGTTCTACGACACTCAATATGTTTGGCGTAATGTTAAATGGAAGTGGATAGAGCTTATCTCGGAGACATTCTTCTCTTTTCAGAGAGCGAGTAATGGCGCTATAACCATAAGCCATAGGGTGCTAGGACTATAGTTAATGCTAAAGTCCCAACCGTTTGAAGAGAAATGGAGCATCACTTAACCTTCTTAGACTAGATGCTCCCAACGACCATGTTTGGATATTTTTTTGTTCTGTACACCAAACAGGGCATTCTGTTTATCTATTCTCTTCGACTATTAATTTCCTTTTTCCTTTGATATCTACTGAAGGCTACGTGGGTTCCCCGTGTCTTCTTAAGGTAGATACCAAATCCTCCCTATCACCAACGGTTGCATGGACGTGGCCAGGTGAGCGATCGAGGAGTGTCTTCGTGGAGATTATTGCGTGAAGAAACGTAACAGTAACCGTAATTAGGTTTCGTTTCATGGTGACATGCAATGTCTTCAACGAATTATTCCTCATCGTAGCTCCATCCACGAGGTGTGCAAACGTCAATGCTAATGCTAATCAAAGAAGATTTATATTAACATGATGTTTTCTTAAAGTGTATGGCTAACAATTATGTGGTCAAAATTTGAAGACTTTAATTCTAAAGTGCACACCTTCGTTATTGATAATATAACAAATATAACGTTATATACGTTAAAAAAATTTAAAATCAGTTTATCCATATGCAATTTAATTCAAATTTAGCTGAATAACTGAAATAATAATCCGTTAAAACATTTTTATGTAATTCTTTTCGACGACATCAAGTTCATTGGAAAACCATCTGTTTTTACCCATCAACAAAAAAAATCAGTCCAAAAACAAAAACTGGATGTCACAGACTTCTCTTCACTCCTTCCTTCCTATGATGCGTTGCAATCAATATCAATATAATTCGAGTTATTTGGAGGTGACTCGAAAACTTACTACATTAATTTATCAATTTCAACCAACTATATTCTTTAGATAGAAGACTTAGAAACGTATCTCAAGCTTGAATAACAAAATTCACATGAGGCGAAAAACTTCCTATCAATATAATCTTTTCAGACTCACAGCAACATAAATTAACCGAGACATTTTCACTCGGCCTCTCTTAAAAAGTAACGTCCAGCCATGACATTTATTCTGGATATTAACAAACAAACACTTAAGGCACAGACTCACTCAATCCAACGCAGAAGATTTATTACTCCTTCGCATAGATTGAATAGGTCTAGTTTGTTGATTTTATAATGTTGCACCGCCCGATGTTTGGCTTCCACATGCAGAACGGGCTCGTTTGGTGTCGGTGGCGGCGAATATGACTTTGAATGAAGTAAGTTACGCATTATACTTCAGCCGGTTGGCAAATTATGGCCATGGGATTACGTTAACACCACCGCACCGCTGCCGGCCAAGCCAATTGGCCTTCGTCGGATAGTAATAATAATAATAATAATGGCATGAATGCGTCTCTCCTACAGAATATGCCTCCCATCTACGGACGTGTGGTGTGGGCTTGGGCTTGAGTGCGTCGAACGGCCGTCGTCAGTTATGCCGGTAGAGATGCGTCCTGTCGTATATAGCTACTGCTGCGACGGCTGCTGGCTGGATGCAACGGCAACAGCAGCCAACAGTAATGCCAAGCACCTCTCGAAAATATCGATTTTAATTTATGAGAGGAGTTTTCCGGGTTTTTGTGCGGTGAAGGATGTGGAGAACAAGGGGATCGGGTGGAGGAGGATTTTCCATCGTCACCAGCTGCAATGTGATATATGAGGGTATTATTTTTGTCGCCAGAAGGCTAATTATGGCCAGGATCGAGGATGAATGTGGGTTGCTTCCTTTATTGGAAGCGATTATTTCATCAACTTGGTTGCAAACGGGAACTTGGCAAACTTAAAGCTTCTGTTATTGGCGTCATACAGAAAGCAATCACACACATCTCCTGAGATGTTGGTCCTTGTCAAAAAATGCAAAAAAACTTGCGTATTAGTTTCGCTGAAGACTGCCCTTAAATTGAAGACGCAGTTAGAAACCGCTGCCATTTCGCAATAATTGATAAGTTGTTCCTTTCTATGGCTGCATCATGTTGTTTACCTTTATCTCTCAGCACTTGTGTAGCGGTTTAAAGACATATGGGATCAAGTCCCTATCACTCCGAAGTTTTCTGAGCACAAACCTTACAAATACTATTAGAACTTAAGGCGTGAAATATTCAAGAATCGTTTGCTCCACTGCAGCATCCATTGTTTAGCAATTCGAACGTTGTTTCTTTTGTTTTGTTTGTGATTTTTAGTCTCAAAAATCGTGAATCGATAATTAACCTAACCTATAAATCAAATGGAACAAATACTCCCTCCAGTTTCACCTTAATCATTACCAACAGTTTATTTAAAATGCGTAAAATTTCAGCGGATCAACGTCCAAATATAGTGCACAAATGATGTACAAACCCCGGAGTGTCACTGAGGAAGTTGACAAAAATGTAAAAAGCAGTTCACGTTTGAGGACGAGGCCGAGGCTGGGGTCGAGATAAATGAGCCCTACTAAACCATTGTTTAGGATAAGAGTATCAAGATGGCATTCGAGCACAAGAAGAAAGTTTCAGAGCGGGATGTGGCCAAAAAAGTTGGCACTTCGAAGACTTTTGTTCATCGTGTCAAAAAACGTTTGAATCTTCGAACCTATGAGAAGTGGAAGCATCCCAAACGGAGTCCGAAATAAGAATCATTGATCAGTCTCAGTGTGTAAACAAATCCTTGCCGGGCCACTATATTCTACGGTGCGTAAAGGAAAATTCTGTGGAATCAGAGGAATACCCGATCACCCAAAATTAAAAAAAATTACCACCCAAAATAACAAAAAAGTGAACTAATACTCGTAGAATTTTACAAAATGACGCTTGCTTTGTCATTATCGAGTTCATTTTTGATAACAAATATTGGGCTATAAACAAATTTCTTTAGATAATCTCAAATTATGTTATCAACATGATGTAAAATTCACACACTAATAACTGAAGCAGTACTTCTGGTGAGAAGTTCAATTTTATGTCCATAACATGCTAGTAATATTCAGCATTCGTCAGCATGCTGATTGAATTCAGTAGCGTTCGTCAAAAATCGTACTTAAAAATTTATAACATTTGATAATGTTTTGTTAAGGTGAATCGCTGCTCCATGTATTTTTCCTATTTTTTATCTCTCTCTCTCTCTCTCGCAAACTTACCTCGCATTTTCAAATTGATAAATCTCGATTGTTAGTAAATGAAAATCAAATCGAACTCTATCAGATTGCTCACAGCAAGTAAGTTTACAAACTGATGAGATTGAATATTCAATATCCAGTACAGAATCTAAGTTATATCAAATCTAAATTTTGAAGAAATGGCTGCCGTCGAGAATGCTTCAGCGTATGCCGTTAAAAAACTTAATTTGTTACTTATTTGATATCAGTTTGTTATTTTACGTTGCTAGGGTATTGCATCTGCTCGAAAAGTTTTGCACCACCCAAATATAAGTACATTCATGATGGTACATTTTGAGACCCTTTTTTTTTTTTTTAATTCCGTGTCGGGTATTTTCGTCACTGCGACCAATTTTTAGATCTATTGTGACGTATCCCCTTTTTGTTGTTGCTTTAGTTATTTTCAGCATGACGCATCACTATTGATAGAAGTGATCGCCAAAGTCTGACCTAAAGCATTGTCCCAGGATCCGGATCTGGTACTTGACATTTGCAAAAATGTTGTACTTTATCTACATATTCTTTTTCGCATTTCTGGCATTCACTATTTGGTCCCTTTGTTTCCGGTTCGATGGATTCTGAATCACCACTATCGTTTCCAGAATAATTATTCGAATTTCTGTTGAAATTTCTGTTGTCATTTTGGTTTCTAAAATTGTCGTTTCGTCTGTAATTTGGATAATTATTATGTGGAGTTTGGTTTCTATCATAGTCGAGATTTCCTTGGTGATTTCTGTTGTCTGATTGATTTCTTTGATAATTGTTATTTCTTGAGTAATTGAAATTTTAAGATCTGTTTTCTAATTTCTGTTGTCTATGTGATTCTGCAATAAGTGAATCTTGGAGTCTCCTTTCAACATGCTCAATTTGTTCTACGTCAATACATTCTTCCTCTAGGTATTCAATCAATTCTTCGAATGTATCTTCCTTATGATTTTTCGCCAAATTATTCAAATTTCTATTTTTTAATCCTCCCAGAAAATGAATTCTTAAGTATCTCTGCGCAAATGATGTGTCCCCTTTGTCTTTGTTGTTTTTTTCATATGAATCTAAACATCTTTTCAGGACTAGAGCCCGGTTTTGATAATTGTGAAATGTTTCATTTTGTCCTTGTTCCAGTGTGTATCTTTTGAAAAAGTTCTTCCAATTTTATACTACCACCAAATTTGCTTCTAAGATTATTTTCAATTTCGTACCAGGACTCAGCATAGATGTTTTTGAAATGTAACGCGGCTGTTCCTTTTAATTTTGACAGAACTACTTGAATAAGCTCTGATTCATCTGGGGATATCATCGAATCTGGATCCTTCGAATCTTTCTTTGCGATTGATTTGGCTTGAGTTCAGGTTCAGGCTTGATTCACTTCATATTCAAGTGATTCAGGACGGACTCAACTCAAATTAAACTGATTTGGTACGGACTTACCACACATTTCAGTGATTCAGGTCTGGTTCACACTTCATATTCATGTGATTAAGGTTATTCGTGTAATTTAAGGCTTCCTTTTCAAGTGATTCATGACTGAGTTCAAGTGATTGAGGACTGACTGACTTCTCATTCAAGTGATTTTACATTATTAAGGTCTGATTAATTTCGTTTTGAAGTGATTCAGGTCTGATTCACTTCATATTCAAGTAATGCAGGACTGATTCATTTGAAATCCAAGTGATTTATGACTGACTCTCCATATATTCAAGTGATTCAGGTCTAGTTCACTTTATATTCATGTGATTCAGGTCTTATTCATTGCATGTTCTTGTGATTCAAGGCTAATGAACTTCATATTCAAATGATTCAGGCCTGATTCACTTCATGTTCAAGTGATTCAGCACGGATTCCCCCAAATTTAGTGCTAAGATTTACCACACGTAACAGTAATGCAGGACTGGTTCACTTCTATTCATGTGATGAAGGTCTTATCTATTTCATATTCATATTCAAGGCTGATTTACAATATATTCAAATGTTTTGGGCCTGAATCACTTCATATTCAAGTGATTCAGGACGGATTCACCCCAAATTCAATTGATTTAGTACTGACTTACGACAAGTTCAAGTGATTCAGGTCTTTTTTTTATTAATCATTTTATTTGTACAGGCCCGATCGAATCAACTTTAAAAGAGCCAAATTTTAATATTTTTATACATCATTTATCCTAGTGATTGAGGACTGACTGACTTTTCATTCAAGTGATTATACATTTTTAAGGTCTGATTCATTTTGTATTGAAGTGATTTAGGTCTGATTCACATCATATTCAAGTGGATGTTTTGAAGAATCCATTCCAAGTTTGGTTCCATTTACTGGATTTGTTCTCGAGTTATGCAGAAATTTCAGTTTTCATTCGTATGAGAGCCCCCTTCTAAAAAGAGGAAGGGTCTTGGTTTAATTTGCTTCATTAGCTCTTTGAATTATGCAAAAAGTCTGTTTCATTTGTATGGAGACCTCCCCTTTCCATAGATGAGAGCGGTCTTAATTGACCATAAAAACAATTTGTGTATCTAAAAACTCTCATAGGCTAAATTTGGTTCCATTTGCTTGATTAGTTCTCGAGTTATGCAGAACTATGTGGTTCATTTGTGTGAGAGCCCCTCCTTTCAGAGAAGAGAGGGATGTCTTACTATCTTGAGAACCTTCCCGGTCCCAAAATCTCGATACAAAATTTTACGCCGATCGAACCGAGTAAGTAGTCAGAAAGAAATTCATTTATATATATATATCTCTGGGATTATTTTCATTAGGGCAAAACTAACATTTAGAGATTCTCTGAGCTTTTCTCTCTATCATTCATTACAGCACCATTATAACACTTTCGAGGCATTCTTTAGTACAGATCGAAAAACAACGGTGCTGGCTAGCATACACACTACCAAAATGACATGTAAATTTCTGTCCAATGAGACCGACACATGCAAGCGTCCTTTAGCACATAAGAATGAGTTCGAAGAGATGAGAAAATAAATTCAATCAAACGCATATTTTGTCGATTTGCGTATGTGTCAGTTACAAGATTTTACATAATTTTACACGAAATCTTTCTTTACGTTTCCCAACTTTTTACAAACATGAATTGCGTCTCTTGTTAAATTCATAATTTCTAAGTGTGTACTCTACAATTAGTAAAATGAAAAACGTAAAGGTAACTCGAATATTAATGAAAGAGAAAGTAGGCAAAGAGAGTCTCTCGATGTTAGATTCGCCCTAATGAAAAAAAACCCTAGATATAGATTTTGAGGCCTTGTTTACTGCGTATAGAAAGTGGAAAGAGCGATTCAGAAACTGTGGCGGTCAATTAAATACTCACTACCAATTCTAAACAAAATAGTCAAAAGGTCGAAAGTAACATTTGTAAACAATGACCTCTAGCGTATTTTTCTGGGATCTGCTTGCTCTCACAACCAAAATAGCACCAGAAACAGATAGAGGCAGTTATTTCCTTCCCATCGGTAGTGGATACAGATATTAGCAATCTGGCTTTTCCAAGAAATTTACGTTTTAAATCATTGTTTACAATTGTTCCCTTCGACCTTTTGACGATTTTGTCTAGAATTTACCTTAATTTTTGAATGGTCGATTGAAGCGGGGAAAGAATGGGAAAGAAAAAACAGTGGAATAGAGAGAAGAGTGCTAGAGAAAGTAGAGAGAGTGAAAGAAGGTTGAGAGACCGAGTAAAATGAGTGAGATAGTAGAATGAAGAAGAAGAATGAGTTGTAGAGACAGTAAATAAGAGGAAGAAAGAGATCTAGCGGCCTCTTGTTTACTCTCTCTACAACTCATTCCTCTTCTTCATTCTACTATCTCGCTCACTTGTCAAAATCGAAACAAGAGTGCATTATACAAGAGCATGTACACAAACATTTAGTCTGTTCTATGTTGCAAGCGATTTCGTTGTTAACTCTTGCTTCAGCTGGCATGTGAAATTTAACCAGCCGGTATTGGTATTGTGGTACAAATCTGTTTGCAGCAATATTTTAAGTGACCCTTAAAAGTAGCTTTAATCGAGGAGTTAGAAAGTGCTAGTTCTTCTGCAGATCCAGCTACCCATTAATGCCTGGAGTATCATGTGGATAACCTTGAAATAAACACATTTTAAAATAATTAAACCTGGCGCGTCTATATTGTATATAAGGATTAGAACTGGTGGATATCGTGATATTTTGCGGGTCCTCCATAGGACTCACTTTTCTGGAAATGCTTTGTTCTCTTTGAGATAGACTATTCATTTCTGTATCCTTGTTGAAAGGATTAAAGGATTTGTAGGATTGTTCTTGCTGCTGAATCATTATTTGTGATGAAACAAGCAGTGATATTACAACCATCGCCTACCTTGGTTTACAGTAACAATTTTATCGTTTTCACTTTACTATTTGCCAGATCTGCACTTCATCATCACAATATTTGCCTCTAGTTACTACGGTTGCCAGTCACCGTCAATCAGTTCATCTCAAAAATCTGTTGCACCAATAAAATTATCACTTCAATGAAATCACACGCGCATAGATTAAGTACAATAAGGTTTTTTTACACGGTTTTTTCTTTATGCGGTTTATTTTCGGCGATAACTCCAGAACGGAACAACTTATCGACCTAATTCGAATCATATTTTTTCGTTGTGGGCACAAAGTAATCATATGGCAGTTGTTAACAAAATTCGTAATATTTTGTGTTACTACCAGTGATGGAGTTCCCACCATCTACGGTGGAGTGCAGATGGAAGACAGAACGTGGAGGAGGTGAGTGAACCACGAATTGCACCAGTTGCTGGGAGAACCTCCCATCGTACACATCGCAAAAATCGGTCGACTACGATGGGTTTGGCATCTCGTAAGAATGTCGGACGACAGCCCTGTGAAATTGGTTCTCGAAAACAAACCGACAGGTACAAGAAGAAGAGGCGTCCAACAAGCAAGGTGGATCGATCAAGTAGAAGGCGACCTGCGCACCCTCCGCAGCAGAGGCCACGCCGGCCTTAGTCTGATTGGTAAGGTTAGTAAGGAATTCTCACCAAAATATTAATTCATAGTGCGATACATTTTTACTTGGCAACTTCCCGTTGCTAGTTTCACACCCCAACGTTTGTGCAGTGAAGTTTCTGGGATGAGAAAATAAAATATCGCAAACTTTTTCCACTCGAGTCACCGACGCAAGGATACGAAAAAATCATATTATTTTTCTCTATATATCTTTACACCACATGCCTTCTATAAAAGCAAACTGCGCATATCATAGAAATTGAATCAAAACAGATTTATCTCGTATAAATCTATACACACTCTTCAGCCTGATGTATGTCCGATTGCTGACTGTCTGGTCGGGGAAGTTGGGTTGAATTTTTCCTCAATGCATCACGCCAGTCCAGCAGTCGTTTCCAGTCGTTTGCGGTAGCCCAATATACAAATATTGGGCCCACAAAACGACTTCGCCCACGATTCAAGCCATGAAGATCCAGTTATCTTTACCCCAACTAGCATACGAACGTTACATTGCAAATATTGACACTAACTTGATATACTACTCTAATATTAACAGTATATCTAACAAAAATTGAGTTTCCAACACTTAATTTTCACTGAAAACTGGGTGATCTCACACTTTCTGGGGCAGTCTTTAAATAATTATGGTGCAAAAACTCACCTTGGCTGAAATTTAACTTGCGATTATGGCATCTATCGGTTAGAAAGCAACATTCCATTCAACAAAACTGAGCAGTTTATCACCAAACCCTCACTAAATGCTTTCACGACCCAAAGATCTTATCGCTAAAAGTTTTCCTATGAAAATCCCATCAACTTCCAATGGCTTCATAATTGATCCAACTGTTTAATCAATTCATAACGTCCAAACAACCTTTTAATGACATCCTTCTTGTGTTCCCCAAAAAGCCTTATCTACCGTTCCAAGCTATAACGAAACTTTACAATTTAAAGCCCTCTCAGCCCACCCACCAGGACCACCGAAATAGATAAGCTACCTTTCTCGACCCTCGAAAATTATGAGACCCACTGTGATCTCCGGAATCACAATTCGTTATGCTTTATTGAATCCGAGAAACAAAACGGGAGAGACAAACATAACGAATTAGACGTTATGCTGAAAAGAAGCATCCTTCCTGTGCTTATCAAAATGAACATCGCATTATTAGTGTCTTCCTGGAATGACCCTTTTCCTCCTGCCCTCGTAAATATTACTGACTTGCTGTGGCGACGAACGACGACGACGACGAGGTGCGACATGCCGAGGGAACAAGTTTAAACAGAAGGTTAGCATTTTAATTACGGTGAAAATCCGATCCTCCACTGTGGGGAGGCATTTTAGCAATCTTGAACACGTTTCTCCCCTTCCAAAACCAGCTCACCAGCAGGAACCATTCCAAAGTCAAACGTGGTCCCTCTTAGTGATTGTATGTGTGTATGTGTGTGTGTGTCGCAAAACCAATTGTGTGGGCTTCCTTTCGCTATTTTCTTGAAGGCGAACAATTTCCCTATGCTCACTCCCAGCTCCGGTCGGTGAAAAGTGGCTACGCTTTTGACGAGAAGCTCTTTGCAGCAGCAGGAAAGCAGCGAACTCCGCCCATAATGCTTAGCAATTATTCTGCTCTTTATTATGTTTATTAAATAGATGAAGGGTTTCTTTCCCGTAGTTGACTGCAGGAAAGCAGCCGGGATAAAAGGGATCGGAAAATTTCAGAAGGTGTTTTTCCGGCAAATTTCCACACTTTTTTCCGGGCTGTGCTTTTCGGTGGAAATGTGCCAGAAGGGATGCCTGTTGATCCAGAAAGGCATGCCAGGTCTCGATTTCTGAGCGTGTTGTCGTCGTGGATTAAGCAAGCTATAAAATAATTGTACTGAAAACAATTTTGCGGTTCATAACCCAAGGAGGAAGGAACTAAGGTGGGGTGCAGTTTTAAGTTAGTTGGTGGGAATGAATGAACTCAAATTAATTCTGTTATCGACCTTCGCTTGTTTCGAAAATGGATAACATAGTTGATGAGTAAATCGTGGTCCGATAACCCAAATCGTAAACCCGCATTTATTGCTCAGAGAATTATCTCTCCGGAATATCGAACAATTTAGTAAAACAATTTAGTAAAATTCAACAATGATTAACGGGATCCAGCAGATGCAAACTATTCATAAACCAGCAGTCTGGCCAACCTCAACAATGCACGTGCAAACGAACCACTACAGTAGGAAAATTCCGCTCCAATAATGCATGCACTACCCATTGTGTTCAGTCATGTTTCAAATCCAGCCATTGGAAAAAATGTTGATCATAAAATAGGATGCTGTTGCGGGTACAGAGTTCTTTTTTACGTTCTGATACTGGTCTGCCTCGAAAATATTACCAATATACAAATATCCACTAGAAGTTTAAAAGTGAGAGCACAAAAAAAAAACAACAACGAATTTACATTACGACACGAAGGAAATATGTGAAGGGTATGAAAACGGCATTTGGGATAACCACTACGAGCTGCTAACAACGGAGTTCTGATGTGGTAGCTAGGGTGGTTCAAAATATAGATTTGGCTCCAGCACACTTAATCAATTTCAAATTAGGTCCTAACTCGTCTCTCATAATTGGCTTAACAGCACTTTGTATGGGAAATACAATGGGAAAATACATTTTTTTGTTTTCATTTCATCAACCCTTCCTAACATCCACAGCCAGTATTTGGGAGATCAAGCGTGTTTCGTGTCACGTGTTTTCGTGAGTAATTCAAGTTTAAAGCTGAAGTCAAGGAGACACAGTTTTTAATGGAATATAATTTTTTGGTTTTTGTACAAAGTAGTTTGTACTCTGGTTTTTTAAACTCACCATTTCTGAAAACTGAACCAGAAGTTCCTAGAAATCAGCTGCTGATATGTCCTTAATGACATTACTCTTAAAACACAGATGAATTGAGTTCAAGTGTAAAAAAAAAGCTTCTAGAAACACCGACAGTGAAAATGAATGTACTAAATCCTGAAAAGTGAACAATTTGCCGGATGTCCAACTCTATACAGCTCTGGAAATTTACCCAAGTTCGAATGAAGCCTATGCTTCCAATCCCAAGTAACATTGCCAGAACCATCCAGCTTTATTAAGTTTTACTAAAGTTTCATGAAAGCCACTAGAAATCAATCTGGTTTTATTATGGCAGCAAGAGATGCCAAAAGGTTTCAAATTTTAGTCAAGTTTATAAGAACCTACACAGCTTCTTAACCACGATATTAAAAACTTGACTTCTAAATTCCATTTGCTCCTATCAAAGGTTTTATTTTGACTTTGTAAACTCATAAATTGCTGTTTTGAAATGCCGTTTTAGGCCTCATTTATATTATCTTATTATGGTCAGTTGAAAAAGCATTTCAAAACCATTTTGCCTCCAGTAAATGCATTAAACGGCTAATTGGCATTGAGGAAAGCTAACAAGCGACCAGATAGTATTATTATAGCCATTGCTAAGATAAATTGGCTTTTTGGCAAAACTGTGATTTCTTGCAATCGCCATATTGAAATATATGAAATAATTGAAATGTGGAAAAATAAATACACCAAATTTTAAATGTCATACAATTGAACTGTAGATCTGAGAAAAATTTCGGTATTATTCGGATAACCTTATTGAGTTCCAACAATTTTCAGAAGTTTCTTGATTAATTTATCGAATATATTTTTTTCAATATTGTTTTTGTTGTTATAAACTTGCATAATTTCCGAGGCGCATTTAATTTTCTGCTCTTATCGTGCCAATATTCACCATAAAATTAAATGCGCATATGATTTGGAGCATGATACGCTATAAAAAAACTCAATTTGTTTCATGCATTTTGCTATCAAACATAATTTCCCGCAACACTTGAACTTTTTCTTAGCCATTGTTTACTGTTGAATCGGAAGAGCAGAGAATTGAACAAAGCTGAAAAAACAACGACAATATCGCCGTGAAGTTTGATAGCTGTGGCCATTCGTCCCTTAACTGGTTTTGATGGCGGCCAATGGGTTTTATGATGGTGCTCAAGTGGTCATAACATCAAACAGTTTTGAATGTAGTTTCATCAACAAAGCCGGGAGGAGTGCTATACGGCTGGAATAGAACTGAAATTGTTATTTGGGATGTCAGGTTGAGAGGTATTCATTTGTATTTACTAGATTTTCAAAGTATGACTACTCTCTTTTTCTTATTTTAGCATATCAAACTTATTGCTTTCAGAATTTTCTTATTGCTTGCTCTCAACTTACTGTTCTAAATGCACTTTCACAGTTAAGGACTGTATCGTTAATTTTGAGTAACCTGAAAATTGCTGTATTTATATATGTTTTATTTATTTCACAACTCAAATTCATTTACATTGTTGTTTGTCCATCAAAAAAGGCCATTACATCAGTATTCATTTAATGTTGCGTAGATCTGGCCAGCTCTCACACCTTCTTTTTGATGTTCCTCATGAGGTTTTGCACAACTGCTTACGTTTACTCAGTCTTTTTTGAATTTGATGATGTCATCTGCTCCTCTAGCCTGCTTCCGCAGCTTTCCTTTCATCAAAGCCCAACATTTCTCAATGGGTCTTATTTGCGGACAATTTGGAGGATTCATCGCCTTTTCCACAAATTGGACATTATTCTCTTCATGCCAGTCCAAGGTAGCACGCGTATAGTGGCAAGGTGCCAAATCAGGCCAAAACAGTGTCGAACCTTTGTGTTTTCGGATTAGTGGCAAAATTCGTTTCTGCAGGCATTCCTTCCGGTACATTTCGGCGTTCATATTTGCGGTAGTGAAAGAAGGTGTCGATTTCAGACATCACTGGTAAACTGCCTTCCAAACCATTACCTATTTAAAAAGTTTTTCGCAAAAAAAAGAGAGAGAGAGAGAGAGAGAGAGAGAGAGAGAGAGAGAGAGATTTGGTGACGGCGCGTCTTTCTTTTCTTTTCAGAAAGCGAGAAATGGCGCCGTAACCATAAGCCATTAAAGGCTAGGACAAGAGTTAGTGCTCATGTCCCAGCCGAAAGACAATGGTCATCACCATCATCATCTTCATCATCATCATCATCATCATCAGAGAGCGAGTAATGGCGCTATATCCATAAGATAAAAGGAGCAAGGACTATAGTTAATACTAAAGCCCTAACCGTTTGAAGAGAAATGGAGCATCACTTAACCTTCTTAGACTTGATGCTCCCAATTACCATTATTGAATAAATTTTTGTTCTGTACATCAAACAGGGCATTCTGTTCAACTATTCTCTCCAACAATTCATTTCTTTTTCCCTTGATATCTACAGAAGGCTATGTGTGTTCCCCGTGTCTTCTTAAGGTAGATACCAATTCCTCCCTATCGCCAATATTTGCGTTAACGTGGCCAGGTGAGCGATCGAGGAGTGTTTTCGTGGAGATTATTGCGTGAAGAAACGCATCAGTAACTGGTTGCGAATTCTTTCTTATTGAAGCTCCATCCACGAGGTGTGCATTGCAAACACTGTGCAAACGTCAATGCTAATGCTAATAAAGATCGGTTGTTCTTTAGAACACCCAGCTTACTTGATGCAGATATTACTTCCAGTTACAAAATAGTTTGTAAAAATTGAAAGTGTTCTGCAATGAAAAACCATGAAAACCATGTTTTATGATTGGCCCCAAATATCTCCTTTAAGAGCAATCAAGTTTTATTTTAAATTTGCCTTGTTTTCCCAATAAAAAAAACAGCATAACAGCATAAATGAACTCAACTTAGGGTTCTAAATGCACTTCAGCTTCACAGTTGGTTTAAATCGGTCCAAATCGGGTTTCAAGCATTACTTGAAAATTATCTTGTTTCCTCAATAAAAAACTACTATTACTATTAGTGAGTGACCCTAACAGTATCCTTACTTTTGGTTAAAATGAGAAATGAGACCAAGTCGGCTCTCAAGCGTAATTTCAAAATAACCATGCTTTCCAAATGAAAAATCACCATCGCACTATTTGAGTAACCTGGTAGCATCCTTACTGTTGATTAGAAGTAGTTCACATCAGATTTCAAACGAAAATTCAAATTTACCATTTGTTCCTAATGGAACACATGTATGATTCTTATTGAGTGTTTCCAACATCATCGTACTGTTCGTTTCAATAAGCCCAATTCACACTTGTGAGTGGCCCCAACAGAATCCTTATTTTTGGTTTACATTGGTCCAAACCGTCTTTCAAGCGTTCCTTAAATGTACCTTGTTTTCCCAATGAAAACAACTATTCTTAGTGAGTTGCCCAAACAGCATACTTACTGTTGTTTCAAATTAGTTCAAATTGGTTTATAGAGTTACTTTTATGTTACTCTGTTTTTTCCACTGAAAAAAACACAATTTCGGAGTGGACCATCAGCATCCATACTGTTGGTTTAAATCAGTTCAAATCGGCTCTCAAGCATGATTTAAAATTTACCTTGTTTTTCCATTGAAAAACTTCCATTACACTTTGTGGGTTTGAACGACGTTCGTTGAAAATTGAATAGACGTAGTTGAGCGTAGGGCATGTGCACTGTGGTAGGGCATGTGGTAGCTGGGCAAGAGTTTGTCTACTTGATCGGTTGCCGCCTTTCAAACATGCTCTAAGCTCAATTTCAACTACTTCTATTCAATTTCACAACCTGTCATGCTCTTCCGGACCTATACATACTTTCTCTTCACATCTTTGGCTCTAGCTGAAATTGCTGTCCACTTCTAGAGTTACATGTTGATAAGGAGGATATTTCCAGTTTTCAAACATTATAATTGATTACGTGCTTCATGCAACAACTAAAAACATGATTAGTTAAAGTATATTTATTATTAGTTTAAATCGTTCCAAATCGGTTCTCAACCGCTACTTGAAATTTACCATGTTTTTCCAATGAAAATCCACTAGCACACTTTGTAAGTGGCATCAACAGCAATCACACTGTTGGTTCAAATTGCTCCAAATCATTGTCAAGCGTTACTTCAAATTTATCTTGTTTTCCCAATGGATGTCTCACATGGATTTTCCATAAACTCGATTTGGTGCACTAGTTTTAATTCATTGCAAACCAAAATAAAGCAGCTTTACAGAAAAAGGGCAGCTGTCGAATTAAACAACATAAACCTTTGGTTTTCTTTAACTCATATGTCAAATCGGTGCAACTGACGTAATGATTGAGTTACAATATGGTCAAAAAATACCTCATTGGAAACTTTTCGCTAGAAATTAGAAGAAAAATTAGTATCTTCCATTTAATTCCAACTACCTTTGCTTATCTTCGACAGATACGCGTATTTCGTCTACAATGTGCAGACTTCTTCAGTGTCTCGTACTTATTTCGCTAATTTCGTACTAACTTTTCGCTGTGAATTGAGTGCAAATCGACTGAAATTTGCTGCACTCGATTCTCGTGAAACAACTCTTATGTTTTCCAATGAAAAACCACTATCACGCTCAGTAAGTGGCTCCAACGGCAATCTTATTGTTTGTTTGATCAGATTTGGACCAGTTAACCAAATCTGATCTCAAAGGTTACTTAAAATTTAGCTTTTTTTTATTCTATAACAAACCACCCTCACACTCTGGAAGTGTCTTTAACAGTATCCTTTTTGTGGGTTTAAGCTAGTTCAAATCGACATTTAAGTGCGACTTGAAATTTGCTATGTTTGAGTCCCTTGAGTCCCAACAGCATCGCAATTGTTTGTTCAAATCGATTCAAGTTAGCACTCAGGCGTCATTTTTAATTAAGCTTATTTTCCCAATGAAAAACTATTTTCACATTTTATGTGTGGCAGTTGCAACTTTACTTTTGTTTTAAATCGGTTCTTTTATGCCAATATTTTGTGCCTCTGCGGTAAGTTTTATATATGAAAAACTAAACATATATTTATATGTACGGAAAAAAAGTTTTACCCACTATTTTCTCATCTACCAAGATGAAACCTATAAAAATGAAATTCTCAATAACAATTTTCTTCCATGAGATCCACGTGGGGTGCAGTGTACATACAACCTTTACTGACAGTGATTGTCGAACTAACATTCCTTCTCTTATTTAATTGATTGTCAAGAAAATTGGTCGGAGCCGTTGTGGATACTTTAAGTTAGGGCTCAAAAATTGAGTACAATGAAACTCCGGGCCTAAAAAAGTCGACCATCGTAGCCCACATCGTGTCTGCCGGATATAATTGTGGAAATATCTACAATATTCTTGCACGTATGGAGAAGGAAGAGTCCATCGAGTGGTTCCGGCCGTCCGACCATTATAAGGACCGGAGAATTCAACTAACGGAAGACGGAAGGCAAGGTGGCCACTTATTTCCATGCGTTGGGCCTTGAGGTCGGTGCAACCGGCCACACGGTCAAGAAGTATTTGGACATAATGAATATCCACATGCGGAATTGTCAGTCCTAGTTGGCCATGTCAGAGAACCAAGCGGAAACCCAGAAACAACGGTTGAAGATTCTGTTCAAAGAATCTTCCCAGCGATGTGGAACGAGGTGGCAAGCCAACCCTCCCAACGTGCACCAGCTCCACCCAATCGAGAAGTTCTGGAGCAATTTGAAGAGAAGAGTATAATCAAATATTTTTTTGTCCAAAACGACGGATGATTTGATCAAGAAGGCAACCAAGGAACTGAAGAATATGCCTACATGCTTTTTTCACCTATGGCCAACCCAAGTGTTGCCACCACCGCTGGGCACAACACCAGTGGGCTCAATCATGGACCTGCTGCAAAGTAAGAAAACGAGCATACGTCATGGCACGGTCGTGACAGCTGTCAACCGTAAAAATCGACATTGCGATCAGCGAGAAGAAGAATTAAAGCAAAGTAACATATCAGAAAATTTGAAAAAATTGTAATCAGTTGGTCAGTTGTAATCATAGTTGGTATATTTTTACTTTTGGAGTGAATTTAGGAGTCGAATTTGTGAGTAATATTTGTTAAGACTTTTATGTAAATTAATAAGGTTTCATTTTATTAGGCTCGCAAAAGAAAGTGATCGATTTGTCAGTTTAAAGTTTAATACTGAAGCACACCTTTGATTGAAAGTTGATTCATTACTTGTTCTTAAAATCTTACTAACTATAATAAACAGCAATTTTAGCTGTGCGCAATCAGTCTGTTTCAAAAAGTGTTTTCATTGATCTAAGTAACATTGTCAAAACCATCCAGCTTTATAAAGCTTTATTAGTGTTTTATGAAAGCCACTAGGAATAAATTTCGTTTTGCTATGGCAGCAAAAGGTGCCAATAGGTTTCAAATTTTTGTCAGGTTTATGAGAACCTACACAGCTTCTTAACAATGATCTCACAACCTTGTCTTCTGAAATTCCTCTTACTCCTACCAACGGTTTTATTTTGACTTTCTGAACTCGTAAAATGCTGTTTTGAAATTTCGTTTTAGGACTCATTCATATTGTCCTATTATGGTCAGTAGAAAAAGCATTTTGAAACCATTTTTCCTCCAGAAAATGCATTAAACGGCAAATTGGCACTGAGGGAAGTCACCAAATGACCAAATAGTTTTATAGCAGCCATTGCGAAGATAAATTGGCTCTTTTGGGAAATAATGTGATTTCTTCCAATCGCCATATTGAAATATAAGAAATCATTAATATGGAGAAATACACAAAATTTTTAATGTAATACAAATGAACTGTAAATCGGAGTCCCATTTCGGCATTCTTTTAGGTAACCTTATTGAATTAATATAAAAATTATTTTATCGAATAGTTTATCGTATAAATTTGTCTCAAAATAGTTTTTGTTGTTTTAAACTCGCATAATTTCCGAGGTGCATTAATTTTCGGCTCTTATCGTGTGAATAGTCATCATGAAATTAAATGCACATATGATTTTGAGCATGATACGCTATTAAAAAACTCAATTTGTTTGGAATATTTGCTATCAAACAAAATTTCCCGCAACACTTCAACTTTTTACTTAGATATTATTTACTGTTAAATGAATTAGAAGTGCAGAGAGTCGAACAAAGCAGACAAAAAAAACAACCACGCTATCACCATGAAGTTTGACCGCTCAGGCCGTTTGGTTCTATGCTAATTTTGATGGCATCTAAAAGGTTTTATGATTTTTTTCCCATTTATTAAGGTGACTTTTCGCCACCTGGGCTAATTCGTCACCGGTAGGTTTTATGAAGATTCTCAAGTGATCATAACATCTTTGACTACCCAATAAACATCAGTGTCAAATAACCGCTTGTTCAAACAAATTTGCAGAAGTTATTCAGCTTTCAAGAGAAAAAGCTAAACATCTTTTCCAAATTTGTTTCAACAAACAGTTATTCAACATTAATGTTTGTTGGGTAGAACATTTGCAAAATCTGTATGGTCTTAATAAAGGTTTTATCAATTTGATTTCCCAACCGTCTATAGAGTGGGCCACTTTGTACACATTTCAGCTTTCGAAGATGCATAGAGGAGGTGTTAGTGTGACATAATAGTTTGTGAAGCTGTAAGAGTGCTTAACTTATGCAACGATTGGGAAGCCAGAGAATTTGAGATGAACACTTCATACGGTCCTTTTAGAAAAATTAAAATTAAACCTTGGAAAATGATCAAACGAAGCGTTAAATTGCAAGTTCATGCCTAGTTTCCTAATCACAGTCGTTACTAATAGCTCAAAGTATTTTTTAAATAGTGTTTAAAAAGTGATACTTGAATGTTCTGCTGCCGCAAGGTGGCATACAAGGATTCGAACTATGCTTGTGGTACTCAATTGCATTTATGAATAATATACATCTGGTTTGTTGAAATATCCTTTCGTTTTTTCTAATGCGCCCATTAAGGATATGATTTAATCAATTAATAACAATAAACAATCACCATTGTTTCAAAATTGTTGCAGCATCTTAAGCTCACTATCAATCAAGTGTGAAAGAACACCTTTTACAACAAGTTGCAAGCATACAAAGATTATTGATCACAAAACAACACACGCAAACTGAATTTTTCTAACATTTTTTGAGGTACGTTTCTCATCAATCCTCAGTTCTCAGGAGAAATCTACAGCGAAGCATACCCATTGAGCTGCGAGACGTTTCACAGTCGGGTTTCCTGTAGAACAGTGGGTGATGTCAACTACTCACTTTTATTTCTTGTTTATCACAACTACATACAAAAAATCAGATAAATTGGTTGCAGGAAAGTTGAGAAATCAGGATGAATGAATAGTAGCACCCACTGTACTATAAGAGTTTTGACTGTAGAAACTTTACTTTGATTGATGTTTTTTGTATTCTCCCAATGCACGTATTGTAATGTCAAGGCATATTGTATTCTCCCAATGTCAGAAGCAGATAATTTCCAATCAACATGAGAAGCTCTAGGAGTGAACAGTAATTTATTGCTAGAACGAAGAGAAATTTAGAAAAAGTATTGATCGTTCCGCTAGAGTACGGCAGGCTATGAAATTGAAAGAAGCAAGTTGAAAACGAGAGAAAGTGCGTTTGAGTGGTAGTATGCGATCTACCACACATTCTTTTACCAATACTACCGCTCAAATACTCTTTTGCTCGTTTTCAACTTGCATCTTTCAATTTCACAGCCTACTCTAGCGGAACTATCTATATTTTCACCTAAGGGCTTATGCTGAAGCGTTCTTAGCGGCAGCCATTAACTCAACATTTAGAATTGTTAAAACTCAGAATCTGTACTAGATATTGAAAATTTAATCAAATCAGTTTGTATGCTTACTTGCTGTGAACAATCAGATAGAGTTCGATTCAATGTTCATTCACTAACAATCGAGGTTTATCCATTTTAAATAGCAAGGTAAGTTTGTGAGAGCGAGATAAAAGATAGGAAAAAATACATGGAGCAGCGATTCACCTTAATTTCTATACATTTGAGCAATAAATTACTGTCCACTCCTAGAGACTCTGTTGGGAAATTATCTGCTTCAGATAAATGTCTTCATTGTAGATACTTGTTTATTAACCAGCCTATTCTGTCGTCTCGTTTACAAGCATGCAAGCTTTTTTTATACATAGCATGTTACGTAAATTTTAAAGGATCAAACAGATATTAGGTTATATTACTAGACGACCATGAGCGTTCTCATCGTTCATCCTTTTTCGTATATTGAACTGCAGAAATTTGATCACGCTACACCACACTGCACAGTGGTGCAGAATGCGAATTTAGCTGGAAAAATACATTTTCAGCCTAAGTTTGGAGTTTTGGAGCAAAACTGTTTTCCACAAAGTTGTTTCTTATAACAAGGTGCTTTTTTTGGTGTGAATGAAAAGTAGGGTCTTCCTTATTTTCAGAGAAATCGAAAATCTAACCTTTTTTTGCAAAAATAAAGGCATACATTTTTCGTTAAAGTTGTAGAATAAATAAATTCAAGCAATTTTGATGGTATACTTTTTCTGTAGCTTTTGCTATGACCGAATTAGAGCATGTTTTCCTATATAACTTAGGGTGTCCCTATAAAAATCAGTACCTGCTAACGAAAAAGAAACATCGGCAAGATTTATACGTTTAAACTTTAATCTTTTCAAGTTATAAAAATCATCTGAAAACAACTTTGTTGGCAAATTTGAAATAAAAAAGTAAGAGCACAAACTGTTTTTTCTGTAGGAACATCGAAAAAAATGCTCTAATTTGGTCATATCAAATGGTACAGAAAAAGTTACCATCAAAGTTGCTTGAAATTATTTATTCTACAACTTTCACGAATAATGCATGCCTTTATTTCTGCAAACAAGAAAGTTAGATTCTCGATTCCTCTGAAAATAAGGATCACCCTAGTTTTCATTCGCACCAAAAGATGCGCTTTGTTATTAAAAACAACTTTGTTGAAAGCAATTTTGCTCCACAACTTCAAACTTCGGCTGAAAATATATTTTTCCAGTTAAATTCGCATTCTGGACCACTGGGACCACTGTGATCTCATCAACAAGTTCTAACTAGCGTAACTAACTGAAAACGGTTGAGCTACGTTGGTCAAACAGCAAAAGAATCCTATAGCAAAATTACTCATCATTAATATCGGAAGTAAAAACTTTCTTCAGGACAATTTTCCTTAAATAATTGAGGGTGTCCTTACAGAAAAAAATCATTTTTTGCTCTAACTTTGTATTTCACATTGGCCAACAACGTTGTCTTCAGATGATTTTTTTTAACTAAAAAACATTAAAGTTTTGACTTTTAACGTTAACGAGTTATTAACGATTTTGTTACAAAATGACGCCCTTTTCAAATGTGTTTTACTCAATTCTAAAAAATAACCTTTCTCCAGTTTTTTGACAGGATATGCCATAAAAAAATTACATTCAAATTCTGTTATGAAATATTTTTTTGGTTTTTGCCAACTAGAAATTCTAAGATTTGAAAAAAAGTCTATTATGTTTACAAAAACCAAAATTACTTTTGTTTGACATACGATAGAGAAAATTTCAGCATTCAACTTTTATTTTTCTAGAGCCAAAACGAATACACTCTTGCTCGAAAAATTTTAAATAAAAAATTACAGCAAAATACATAAATTTTATAGGGACACCCTATCTTAAATAAGAAAAAAAATTTCACAGCAAAAGGTACAGAAAAATTTACCATCAAAATTGCTTGAAATTATTTATTCTACAATTTTTACGAAAAATGAAACCTTTATTTTTGCCAATGAAAAAGTTAAATTTTGGATTTCCCTGAAAATAAGGACCACCCTAGTTTTCTTTCACACCAAAACAAGCGCTTTGTTATAAGAAACAACTTAGTGGAGGACAATTTTGCTCCACAGCTTCAAACTTAGGCTGAAAATGTATTTTCCAGCTAAATTCGCAGTCTGGACCACTGTGCACTGGTCGCACATCTAATATAACTGTGAGAAAAAATCCATTGTTCTATGTTTGGGTGCAAATATCAGTTTGGATGTTGAAAACTGTTTTAAAATTTTTTTTAATATC
Source organism: Aedes japonicus (assembly GCA_034211315.2). Lineage (NCBI taxonomy): Eukaryota > Metazoa > Arthropoda > Insecta > Diptera > Culicidae > Aedes > Aedes japonicus. The sequence goes on from JASCZW010004361.1 coordinate 51,122, forward strand.
CCTATTTTAGAATGAGATGACTTTTGTGAGATTTCAAAACTTATGTTGATATTTCTCAATTCCTTAAATCGTTCTCGCATGTCTTCAAACCCATTACAATCAGAACAATGTAGAATGGTTGAGTTCAGAAAATGGAATTAAATGCTCTTTTTGCACTTTAATATCTCACCTTCGATACGCAAACATTATCACTACTAGATAATAAACAGAACTTCCTCTACACCTTATCAAAGGTTACGGGAATATCCCAATGAAAAATGAACTTGCTATTATTATGAAGCTGCATATGATCGATGAACGGTTAATCAAGAAATGTAAATTAATCTTCACTCAACTAGTATGATTAAACCGATCAATAGTTCATCCTACCTTTCTGTTTCAATTCAACCGCTCCGACTCTCGTTCGTTTTCAACACGTCAATTTCTTTCAAGTAGCACACACAGTTTCACAATTCTCAGGAAGCACCAGCAGTGCGTTAGATTTATAATCACCATCATCACATTCACTATGCTCACTATAATTTTCGTCGTATCGTATTCATTCCGTTTCGAATAACATCACACACCATTATCTTCAGTGCTCGTCTCGTGAAGGTTCGCTTTCCCAGAAATTCGCACGTACTTCAATCCGCCTGATACGGTATTAATATTTTAAATCATGCAGATCGTGTGGCAGTAATTTCCGAACCCGTTCTGTTCCACCTGCTTTTCACTCGAACAGCGTGACACCTTTCTGCCACAATATTCACTCAATAACTCTATGTGTTCCACGAATACCGAACCGTCAAAGCTTCCGTAAAACATAGCACTACTCCACTTCCTTGGGTATGCAAAAATCCAGCATATAATCACAGGAATTCACAGTGATACAAATTCCGGTGCAGACGATTTATATTACTCGGGGGCTGAAAATCGATAATACTATTTTATAACGTCTCTTTGCCCTCCAGCCATTCACAGCATCGGTATTTCCCCAACATTCCGGTGTCCTTCCCGCCGTGGTCGGAAAGGTTTGGTTCACCTTCTAGGTCCTCAAACCGCTTGAATTCCGCAGCCCACCAGGTCCAGGAATGGAACGCAGGCAAATAACGGCCGAAAATCACGTCTTGCTTGCTTGGGTCCTTTTCATCATCGGTGCCTTGCACCGTCTTCACGGTTCCTACCGATGGTGTCCTGAAATCACTTTTTCGTCCTCTTTGTCGTCGACCATCGGAGACGATTTTAATTGAGAGTCTCTAGCTAAAGAATAACAATCACTTGATCACTCGGGCATCACTTCTTCAAAATCTCTTCCTAATGGATTCCCCCTCCTTACACATGCAGCTCGAGACTTCCAGTTGTAAAAGTAATCCGTCATCGACCGAAAATTGTTTTTTTTTTCCACTGCACTCACTTTAATCCTTCGAGGCGAAAACATTCAAGCTTGTTCTACTTCAACTCATCCTTCCCATCGCACGGTTCCATACGGTACTGGACAAAGTCTCGCAAATCATCAAACTCCCCACTGCCCTACTGTCTGTCTGTCACACCGAAAGACAAACATGCAGGAACCTAAGTGGCAGATTCAAGCTTGGCTGGTTTCCTTGACTGGGAGAAAAACACATCAAAATTCGACCACGTCCCGAATGCGACTGGATCCGGTGGCACCACAACAGACGTTCGGAAAATGTTCCGGGGAGATCTCACGTGCGACATAAGGTTGTGTTGCATCGGCTCGGTTGCCACCCACTTGCGGCTCCCCATGAATGTGGCAGAGATCGACAAACCGCGCCGTTGATGTGGATACACCGCCAAGTGCCCTAACTATTCGAGTGCCCATATGGTACGCAACATCGTGCGAGAGAGAGAGTGTCGGACGACGACGACGGCGACGATGTGGAATGTTGCACGACCGAACTGAGAGTAACTTTGTGACTCCACTGTTCTGGTTCTGGCGTGGATGGATGCGGATGGTAGGTTAGGATTGAGGTTGATTTTAAGTATAATTTATACTAGTTTATTTGTTTCTTAAAACAGAATTAGATGAAAGAACAATATGTGCACACTAATAATATGTTCACACTACACTGCACATATTTTTAATTATATTTAAAGAAAGTTTTTTTATATAACTGAAAAAGTTCAATTATCGCCACACGAAACAAAACGGGCAATGACAACTTTTTTTTTGTTGCATCCATAGATAAAACGGTATTTAATTTAAATTTTGAGGTATCATTCGTTTTCGTTGACTTATAGGAATTGTTTTAAAGTTTACTGAATTGTTCAGCTGTTTTAACTTTTGTTCGAAAATGTAGAGTGTGGTTACTGTTTTGCGAAAAATATTATTTTACGACCACTACCTTCTTTGCGGGGATAGCAGTCCTCCGGTCAACCACCTACTGTTTCCGCATCTTGGAAATTGTTACATACACCAACTGAGAAAGATTACGAATTGAAGTTGACTTCCTAGTTAGCGCACGGGCAAAGGCTGCGCTCATCAAGTGGTAGCCAATTAATGAAAGCGTAATCATAGCTAGATTCAGATCAAGGGTTTGAAACCTAACCATAATCCAAAGTTGCACGCCGATGCTGCCAAGGTACTGGACATGGAAATTTTTTACAGCCAGCTGAATGCTGTTGTGGATAGAATTTCAGAGGGTGATATCAAGGCGACTTCAATGCGAAGATGAACTCCGATAATATGACTATGAGTGGAGATATTCGGAACAACTGGCGATGTCCACCTTCTCTACAACTTGTCATGAAGCCTACGTTAAGCAAGTATGAACCAGGAGATGTTAGTGAGAGACGCGACTGGACAGTTACTCACCGGCCGCTTTGACCAGCTGAATCACTTCGAACAACTTTTGGCTGCAGGCAGGATTCCGTGCCAGAAGATCTTTTGCGTACTATATTACACGCTCCGAATCATCCTGGGGCAGGCCAATGAATTTCAACAGTCCCTCTATTTGTAATTCATTGGTTAAAAAAGCTTTCGACAGACTCAATGACGAACATTTGTAGTACGCCCTGAGACAAAAATGAGTCCTGGATTAAATCGTCAACCTCATCGAGGTGCAGTACGAAGTTTTCACGTGCAAAGTACTGAAAAACGGATCCTCGTTCGACTCTATATGGATATTCACCGGTGTGAGGCAAGGATGAATATTCTATCACCGCTACTGATTCTCGTTGTAATCGACGAGATCATCAAAGATGCTTTTGACCATGTACCGAACTATGGGCTATTTTTACAACCTATAACTATGGAGCATTTCGAGCGATACCTCAACGATTTCGAAGACGTTGAACTGTTAGAATTTTTTTTAACAATAATAAGTTTTTTTTCTCGTTCTAACTGTATATCCCGCCTTAAGCTCAACGAGCTCACCGAGAGCTCCTCTATGGCGGGCCTTTCCATCAATTTTAACAAGATTAAATCGTTTGATATCACGATAGAACGTCGATAGTTTCCATATCCATTCCGATAGTGCAGATGGAAGACGGATCGTGAAAAAGGCGAATAAACCACAAATTGCTGGGTCTATTGTATGCACATATTGGTCAACTACAACCCAAAGGGTGTCCCACATAAAATTGCATCATGAAAAAATCACTATAGAATCGCGTGTAGAACTTATTGGGTATTTTCTCGTGAAAATTTGGGTAGAAGTAGTTTAGAGTGTTTTGTCAGTTTTTCGAAAAGAAAAAAATGGCATCACCCATAAAGCAACGTAGCGAATTAATGTTGCGGAAGCACCTGAAAAATCCTGATCTCTCTCATCAGGAAATCGGAAAACAACTCGGAATTATGCAGACAATGGTGAGTAGTGTGATTGAACGATACTACGAAACTCTGAGACTGGAACGGAAGAAAAACGCGAACAGAATGGATACTCTATTAGTGATCAGCATCACAAGCGAGTCGTGCAAACGTTTATGCAGAATCACAATGCATGTCAGGGTCAGGGATATGGCCAAAAATTTGAATCTGTCCAAGTCTTTCGTTCTGAGAGCCAAGATCCGGGAGGGACTGCATACGTACAAAATGCAGAAGCCTCCAAATTTTGAAGAATGGCAAAATACGGTGGGAAAGTCACGGGCCCGGAAACTGTAGACCCAGATGCTGACGAAGCCTCACTGTCTCATCATGGATGATGAGACTAACGTCAAGGAGGACTTTTGGCAGCTTCTAACAAGCTTGGAACATTAAGGAGGAAGTAAGGAAACAGAAACTTTCAAAGTTTGCCAACAAATACATGATTTGGCAAGCGATCTGCACATGTGGCAAACGGAGTGCGCCATTCGTGACTATCGCGACTGTAAACGGGGAAATCTACCTGAAGGAGTGCCTACAGAAGCGTTTGCATTCTTTGTTAAAGCAACACAAGGTTCCTACGATCTTCTGGTGCCACCATTTTCGTGCCACTATTCAAATGTTCAAACGTGGTACGAAGCCAACGTGGTCATTTTCGGATCCAAGGACCCGTTGCCGGTTTTCAAATGTTTTGACAGAAAATTGGTGGGAAGCTCCTTCAGTGACAAAAGCTTTGTTACGATTTATCAAAATTTTAAAAATGTTGTGAGAGATGGTAGCCAAAAGAATGTAGTTAGTTTTGGAAGTCTACGTTCCAACGTCCAATGTGGTCAGGTTCAAACATTTCAGAATCGTTGAATTAGTGTGCAGTGTCCTCAAACGTTTTCGTGAGTAGCTGCGCATTCGAGAGATGCTTCAGGGATACCGTGCCAACAGGAAGGATTTCATCGAAAAAGACCTCCCAACCAGCCAAATTGCCCTCAATTTCGACCAGGCAATCGTAAAGCGGCAGCGGGGAAGACTAAGGATGCAACTAAAGACGCAACAGCGATGTGGTAGTGGAATCGAATAGCCACTTAATTTGAAGATTGATTGATTGACTAGTCTTTGTTTTAGAGACTTTCAGCCGTTAGTCAATTTGAAAAACTCTTTGTCTAAAAGATTATGCGAGGAATTTAAAGAGTTTGTCATTTCATCAAAACCCAAAACGGAATAAGACTGTGGACATTTTCCTTTGAAACCTTTTTTTTTTTAGCTGCTCAACAATTTTGTTGTAATCAGAACAATCCCAAAATACAACTGATTGCTTGCATCCATATATTAAATGAGTTGGGTTTAAGTTCTGTGTTTTGAGATACGGAGTAGAAGTAGAATAACACTTTACTTAGTTTAACCTGACAGTACGTGTTGAATTGTGGCATGTAGTCTCCCTTAGCTCAGTCGGTAAAGGCGCAGCTACAAAGCAACACACCATGCTGGAGGCGGCTGGGTTCGATTCCCGACCAAGCAGCACACTTGTTGCAAACCGGTTGAAGTTACTTCAATGTGACTTGATTAAGTTGAGCATGAGCATGAGCATGATTGACCGCCCACGGATGCAATTCCGTTATTGCCAGATCAGCTGTATTTACACAAAGAACCAACACATGATGTTTGGGACTAACATACATCTTCAATGTGTAAAAACTGGTGACCCATAATTAAGCAATACCGGCGCCGGCCGTGTAGCAATGCTGGTCAAGTAGGGAATGGGAAGGAATGTGTTGACGTGATACTCGCTTTGGAGAAAGCCGAGAAATCCTCTGCACTTCCACGAGAAATCACTGGGATGTAGGATAGTTGGGGAAAAGATAGCAGCAGGATTCGTTTTGGTTAACGATACGCTGATGGTATGTAGCACTATCCGCCAAAAGCATAAGGCTGCTCCAATGTGACTGAAAAGAGACAAGCATAAGGAAAAACAAAACAAAACAAAATAGACGAAACAAAACAGGATATTAGATATTGTCTTCAAAATTTGGTAGAAATAAATTATTTGTCGCTTTGCAAACCCGCTCTCCTCGATATCTTAGATCTCTGCCAAGTTCTGCTGGACCCGCGGCTGTTGCAGTCGGCACTCGTCCACATTAAGGTGGCCGTCGCCGAAGTGTCGGAAACCTTCCGGTAGTAACATGATATCTCGTCTAATGCACTCTTCTTGCATCGCTTAATTTTCAAACTAAGCCTGCACACCTAATCAAAATTCACTTTGGCACAGTTTTGGTTGCGACAAACAGAATCAATCTTCAATGTGACTTGATTAAGTTACAAATAAATTGCTGCAACATATTGAAATAGTTTTGTATTGCTTGGGTGATCTGGTCTAGGAATCTTTTGTTAAGGAAAATTTCTCGCCTCCCTGGGTATAGGGTATGATTGTATTTGCCATAGAATCATACTAGTGCAAAAATAGTCTCTGGCATCGAAAACTCCTTATTAACAACCGTGAAAGTGCATTAAAAACACTTTGTTGCCAGCAAACAATTTGAAAATTGTGAAAGCAATAAGCTTGAAATTCTAAATAAGAAGAAAAAGAAAAAGCTGTTGGTGAAGTTTTCTCAATCTTCTTCACGCATAGTAGAGAACGACTTCAGCCTTAGCCCATATTGTTAGCATATCAAGCAGAAAACTTCAAATTTATCGGTGATGTCAACGTTGACAATTCAAAAGATGACCGCTTGAGATCTAAGGGGTCATATATGACCCAAAACTGAAAGTAGCTGTATAAAATCTCAGAATAAACAAACTTATTCACTGTCTTAGACAAACAAATTTTTGCATCAATTGTTCTATCTGTAAAAAATAAAAAATAAGAAACAAAAGAGTTTTAGACCTAATTGACGACCTAGAACATCCTGAATATGAAGAAGTTCAGAAAGAAAAAATAAATGCCTTAGGGAATAGCCATTCATTATGACATGCAAAAAATGACTTTTTACTTCAGATCTATAGTTGTTCAATTAGCTATTATTGGGCTATACAAAGTTGCGCTATGTATTCAACTATATTTAGTGAATAATTTCTAACGTAAAAAAAAATATTATGAGATAAACTGCGATGGTCTAGGTCATCCAAATTGTCCTGGCGTTATGAACATAAAATTTACTGTAGGTTTATGGAGTATGCAAAGGAACAATATATATTTAACAATATTCACCTAAATAGTGGGGGACATTAAAGGGCATAATGACATAATGCGACAATATTGGGATATTTCAGGTTATCCAAACTGCTTTTATGTTCTAAACATAAGTTTAACAGTTATAGCAGTAGTTTCTTCGTCTATATAGTGTGACGATATGTATTCAAACGTATTCAATCAATCTTCTAGAAGATCAACAGTCATTATTTTATAACTTTGTGATCATCTAGGAACTCTAAACAGTCCTGGAGTTAAGAACTTGACATCTACGGTAGTACAGCAGCTTTATTGGCTATACCAAGTTACGTCACGCATTTAAGCATATTCAGTGGATCTTTTTGAACATAAAAATACACAAAAAGATAATCTAGGGATAGTATAGCCCATTTAGGACTCGGCTTCGAATTTTAGGAAAAGGGCTTTTACAACCCTATGAAGTCTGGCAGTTAAGTCCCAGTAAGGTAATAGACTTTATTAGACAAGTCGTACCTACCTGGGACAAAATGCAGACTCAGACATTGCCCATGACATCTCAATTGTGATGGGTAAACTGATCTGCTATATCAAATGGGTCATACCGCAATATTCCTCTAATTGGTCGCAGTGGTTTTTCACGACTCAACAAAAAAAAAATAGGTCATCCAAAATTTCCCGGAGTTTGGAACCAAAGATTTACAGTTGTAAAAGTAGTTTTTATGCAATGCAAAGTTTAAATAAATATTCAAACATATTTAATTTATATTCTAGAAGGTCAACAAACATGATAAAGTAATATGACATGTTCTAGGTCATCCCAACAATTCTTGTGATCAGAATATAACACTTGCAGTTATAACGAAAGCTTTCTGGTCTATGCAAAGCTACGATGTGTATTGATACATACTCATTGAATATCTTGGAAGAAGAACAGACATTATGACAAAATCATCGGATTTTGTAGTGGAATGAATGTGAATAGTCTTGAATCAATGTCTTGACGATATGATCTTACCACTTGACAATTGTATATAAGAGAGAAAAAATTGCTCTCGGCTGTTATATTGTGCTGGTAAGTTGTTTGAAAGTGAGAGCGTTCTGAGTCGCTTTGGTAGTGAACAGAAAATATCTCACTGGTCAATATAGAGGCTATTAGTACCGTGATGGCGTTCCGCACTGATAGAGATCATCATCACCATCATCATCATCATCATCATTCAATTAATCTTTGAATACTTAGACTTTGTTTGCTAAATTTTGTTGAAAATGAATACGTCTGTGAGTTTGAGATAAACCATAAAATGTTTGTTGCGACAATTTATCGTCAAATCATAGCCGAAATACCCACTGACCTAGTTTCGAATGAGAATCTAAGTCTACCCTGACGTAGTGATTAATATCCTTGTCTCTCAAGTTACGAAGTGATTAACACCCCCGGGTATGTTACGAAAATACCCACAAAAAATGTTTACATGACTACGACGGGAGACAAACCAGTCAGAAGCTGAAAATCTCGATAATCAGGAAATAAAATAAAAACAAGCAGTGCATTTAAAAAAAATACTCCGCTTGGGTGTTCAGTTAAATATTAGAAATTATTGATTTTTTGTCAAAAAAAAAAGATTTCAATTTAAAACTGTTTGAATTGATAATGACCATCAGTATCTAAAAAATCTTGACTTTTGAGTAACCAACTATTAAAACTAATCGGCGATTGATCTTTGAAATGCTTTGCCGTGAGTAAAATTTTCTTCACACCGAATGCAGGTTTAATCCTAGCCTGCACATCATCTTTAAACAATATTACCCTCAATAATGTTCCTATACGATTTTATTTCTTGTTTCTAAACAGAATGAGTGGCACAATTTCTAACCACTAAGCAGCGCCATGCTGTCATGCCTCAATAATTCAATCGTATTTAAATTCAATTGGATCTAGACATTTGATATCAACATATGTATCCAGCTCAAAATAAGGTACCCCATAACCCAGAAAAAAAAAATCCACCCGTAGGTCTAGCAAATCAATTCTCACTGAAAACCAACCTACGTACCACCTACATCATGCACACTTCAGCAGTTGCCACACATTCCACGCAGACACTTCCCAAAAGCCCACCGGAGCCGGTGCCGAACTGCCTCCCTGAGACTTCATTCACGAAAAATTTCTACGCCCGACTAGCACACACCCTTTTACTACCACTAGTCGTCGGCATTAGGATCCTGGGCACACACACATCCACACGAAAATTACCCGAGAGGCTACACCGACGACGACGACGACGGCGATGACTTCCGGGTCCTCGTTGCCGCGAACCGTCACTACCCACTACTGTTCTGGCACATCCGAGACACAACAACAACAAACCACCTTCTGCCTTCCCAGGATTCGGGTAGCTTAACCGACGAAATATATCCGTGTTTGAAAATTTCCAACCCCACGACTGCACCGGTCGTGAGTCGACAAAACACTGAAGCATTGACGGAATGAAAACCGGATCCTGCATCAGAATGTGTTGTGACGGAACGCAACACGAGGAAAATCTCTCCCTTGCTCTCACGGCTTTTCCCTTCGTATGTCGACTCGCAACTGACAGTGAGAGCCGATGTCACTGTTATGTTGCAGAAGGCAGGTTGGGTGGAAAGTGTTGCGTTGGTTCTCTCTCTAGATTACAGCATACTTTGCCTTCTATCGGAGAGTGTGGTGGAATGTTCGAAATTCGAACACTTTTGGTGTGACGGTGAGAAGGGCAGTGATGTTCGCGATGAGAGAGTAATCAAAACAAAGCCACGTGGTGGCGGGAAACATTATGTTGATTGATAGTAATGTTAGAAATCTAGACAAACTAGTCAAAAGGTCGAAAGAAACTCATGTAAACAATTACCTCTAGCGTATTTTTGGGGATCTGCTTGCTTCCACAAACAAAATAGCACCAGAAACAGATACAGGGAGTTATTATCTTGCCTTCGGTAGTGGATTCAGATGTTAGCAATCCAGCATTTCCAGGAAATTTATGTTTTAAGTCATTGTTTACAATTGTTACTTTCGACCTTTTGACGATTTTGTATAGAAATATCCTTTATTGAACTTCATTCCTGATAGCACGGAGAAATTTGTTTTGGCACAATCATTATATCTTGTAGCAACAATTCAATTGTGGATCAACTCGAACGAATTGAGCCCAAACTGATAACTAGTAAATATGTTCTAGTCTTTTACGCAATCTTATTGTTCATAAGGTATGGCCCAGTTAGAATTGGAACATAGACTATTGCGCATATTTCGAGTATACATAAACAAAACAGTATTCTGTTCGACTATTTTTTCGATTTATTATTTCGAACACAAGTAACTTAAATGTTCGACGTTATGTAAACTTTAGAGGGAGAATAAAAAAATAACATTTCGATTTCGAAGAAATTGGCGGACTTGTCCCGGAATACGTTTTATCAACCGGCGCACATTATTCTTACCCATCGTTTCGGCAATCGTATTCCACTTACTTCTCAATTTATTGATGCTTTTGACGACACTACCATTCACCTTCAGCTTCCTTTTCATAATAGCCCAAAATCTCTCTATCGGTCTAAGCTGCGGACAGTTTGGTGGGTTGAGTTCTTTCGGTATAAACTGAATCCCGTTGGTTCCATACCACGGTAGCACTGTTTTACTGTAATGATAGCTTGCACTATCTGGCCAAAACATGACAGGTTCATTGTGGGGTCTGATGAATGAAAATATTCACTTTTGGAGATATCCCGTTCTGTACAGTTCTGAATTAAATATCAGTGATGAAAACCTTGGCCTTGCTAAATCATATTTTACGTGCAAATTTATCTGCAAACACAAACTTGAATTTGGCAGGAACATCTACCTGAACCATAGCCAAGTAAATTTTTGTTCCGATAGCTGTTTGAAATCGGCCTTTTACATAGTTTTCATCATCACACAGCCATTGAATTTTGTCAACACCTGATCATACAGTTTTTTGGCACGAATTCTGGCCTCATTGTTCTGCTTTTGATCCCTATTTGGTTGTCTACAGGCACGGTATGACTTGAAGCTTTCACGGAGACGAATCCGTTGCCCGATACTGCGTGCGGCGTGAAACTTTTTGGCCGAATCGCGTTCCGAGATGTCTGAGATGGATTTGTCTTAATGTTTTTGATGACTTTGACGGTTGACAGTTGACAGTACCCACACGAGGCTTGCTTTGAAGCTTGCGATCCGTCGACGAAGTTTTACTGTACCTTTTAAAAACACGCCACACGGTATTTCGGGGAAAACCCAAATGATTGCGCACAGTTATTTTTCTTCTTTCTTCTTCCATTTTGTATTTCTCTGAAATACGTTCGAACTGCACCGTGAAAAAAACTTCTGATGTTGTTATTGTTACAGGGATCACATAAAATGTCACAGTTTACGAATCCGACTACTAGGGTCGCTGTAAGAATCACAAATGTTTGTTCCAATACTAAATGAGCCACACCTTAGTCGCTATGAAGGTAACGCATTTGATTATAATATATGATTGAATTTAAATTGGATACAGGATTCCATGCCAATATGGGGGCTTATGCTGACCCGCACCCCATTGATAACCCCCGTCTTGTTCATGTGTTCATGGCAACGTAAGCCTTTGAAGATCAATACGGCTTTTATCCGAAACGATTCGTAAGGACATATGGATCTGAAGGCTGTGTTTGATGGATCATAAAATCATGCTAAGCTAAACATATTCGGCTTTGGATTGGTTCAGGTCTTACTTGGCGAGTCGCTCAGTACGGGTAAAGATTGGCACGTCGGAGTCGGAAGCGTTCACAAATAATTCGGGAGTCCCACAAGACAGCAACCTTGGTCCACTGCTATTCTCGATCTTCATAAACGATGTCAGCTTGCTATCACCACCAGAGTCTCGCATCTTTTACGCAGACGATTCTAAAATGTTCAAAACTATAAGAAATCTATCAGACTGTTCCGACCTGCAGCATATGTTGTGTATTTGGTGCTCAACGGTGCTCAACGAATATGATGGGCTTAAGCATCGAAAAATGAAACATAATAACGTATCACCGGAAAAAAGCATCAATCATCTTCGACTATGTCCTCTCCGGGCAATTGCTCACTCGCGTTCAACACTTCTCGAGTTTATTCTGGATAATGGACTGACATTCAGAATTCGCTACAACAATTTTGTGTCCAGAGCTAATCTTCAGTTGGGCTTTATTTTTAAAATTGCTGATGAGTTTCGCGATCCGCTTTGCTTCAACCAAAGTCTACGCTCCATACAAAAATTTAAAAAAATGTACGGAGAAAAGTCTACGTGGGGTGAGGGGGGGAGGTCTGAGATTGTCAAAAATGAGTCTATATGGTTTATGCACAGGCCCTAAGTGGGACAGCCTTGCGCTGAACTGGCCGGCATGAGGTGGCGCAAGGGCTCAGTAGGAATTCATTGTCCTGAAGCTAAGAGTTTAGTTTTTAATATCTAAATTTTACTAATCTAAGAATCTAAAACTCTAAAAATCTAAAAATCTAAAAATCTTAAAACCTAAAAATCTAAAAATATATATTTTTTTTTTGTAGCTTCATTAGAGTGGTTTTCAGCCTCGTGGGCTGGTTCGCCAAAATCTAAAAATCTAAAAATCTAAAAATCTAAAAATCTAAAAATCTAAAAATCTAAAAATCTAAAAATCTAAAATTCTAAAAATGTACAAAAACTAAGTATTTAAAAATCTAAGAATCTAAATATCAAAAAATCTTCTAGAAATCTAAAAATCTAAGAAGCTAAATATCTATATATCTAAAAATCTACTAGAAGTCAAAAAATCTTTTAAATATCTAAAAATCTACTAGTAATCTAAAAATCTGAAAATCTAAATATCGTAAAATAATCTAAAGTTCTAAAAATCTCAAAAATTTAAAAGCAAAATATCTAAAAATCTACTTAAATCTAAAAATTTAAAAATCAAAAAATCAAAAAATCTTAAAATCCAAAAATCTGAATATCTAAAAATCTACAATAAATCTAAAAATCTAAAAATCTATATATTGAAATATCTTGAAAATCTGAGAATTTGAAATTCGGCCACACCTATTCTTCTATTTACACTCTCTGAATTGTCTGGCCAAATTAAAAAAAAAAACACCGGACAGTAATAGAAAAAAAACCGCTTAAGCCGGCATTTCCCCAATATTAAATTCTGAGAATAAAAATAAATGAATATCCAAAAAATATGAAGATTAAAACATTTTAGAAACTAAAAGTATCAAAACCTAAATAAATTAACAATAAAAAAATATTCAAATTTCAATAAAAATCATATATTCAGGAGCTTAAAGATCCAAAGATAACTCAAATATTAAAGAATTCAGAGTAGTCAATCATACCGAACTAACAATAATTTCACAATATTACTACAATCACGTATAAAACAGAATCAACTATGCATTGATTTACCGGTTACATCAGTGGTTAGCCAAGATATTTGATTCGGGATTTGTCATGTTCATAGTCAATGTGCGAAGAAGTCATTGTTTACGTTTGTCATCTAGGCCCTTATGAAAAATCTTTGTCGATATAATAAATTTAATAAACACCTCTTCTTTAAACAGTTTTGACTATTCAATGCAAATATCTGGTATGTCTAATTACTGTTAAATTACACTGATTGTTAAAGATATTCTTTTAACTTTCTCACGCTTAAAAAAACTCTATTATGTTGTGGAAATAAACTCTATTTGCTTTAGACTACGAGCGTTCAGACTACGAGCTATATCACTTGATATAGCGAATCCCGAAATGAGGCGGCAGATGCATTGTTTCCAGTGAAAAGTAGAAGTACGAACATTGATATGAAGCTAGTCTATATCATGTGATATAGCTCGTAGTCTGAACGGCACATAACGTTTTCTTTTATTCTTGACAAAATTATGAAATAACATTAAATATATTTTCCGATTCGTTAATTCTGAAGAAAATATGAAAGTTTAAAGGTAACCTTTGCCCAATACTTAATATATTACCTAAGCATAGACAGATAGTTGTGTTTTATTCGCCAGTATTCACTACAATGTTAAGTTTATTTCTTAACTATTGGTAGCCTCATACCTCGGAATATGTTTTCGCTGGATTTGAATCCCAGTGCATTTTAAATGTGGCTGGATTTTTTTATTTTGATCCGTGTCGAAGTTCCGTCAATCTCAGCCCGTTGAAATTACATCAGAACACACTGTTTGGACAAGCTTCCCAATGGGGTATTGAGTTTTTGTTTTGCTTCCATTAGAAATACGTTGCAAAACACTTTGTCAGGAAGCAGATGATGTGTAAAACCATTTTTGACATGTTTTAGTCCACCAATTTTTTCCACACATCGCTGGTTTGATTACCATTATTTGTGGTATCAAGGTGTACACTTGCGATGGAAATTTTCTATTCATTTAAGGCGGATATTTCATTATTTTCAAATTCAAACTCACTCGCAAAATTGCCAAAATCAAAACACGAATATGTACACTGAAGTTTATAGAACGCAACGACAAAGCTGATCAGTGTTTCACACGCACACCCTCTGGATGGCACATCTCATCGAGATATTAAAATTTGTCATCAGTAAAAAAGCAGATTTCTGAAGGGCTAATGAACTTAACTAAAGGGATGCATATACGGTGAAATTTTTTATCGGCGCGACGCAATTTCGGCGGTGCAGGCAAAAAAATAAAGCGGCGCGCCGGTCGAAAATAGTGGCGGCGGCGGCGCTATAAAATCGTCGGCGGCGGCGGCGTGGCGCGGCGGGGCACAGGTCTAGCTTCAACATGTTAGACTTCAACTTAAATGCTGACGTGTTCCGTCATCGGCTACTTGACTCTTTCCATACTGCTGGCCGTAGCCAAGTAGTTTAACTTCTTTTTATGCATCTAGACATTTGTTTTCAGATGAATTATTGTGATGAATTAATAAATAAATAATCAAGCACGTAGAAGCAAGAATACGCCGTTGGCTATTGCAAAAGAACCAACTAAGTAACCATCGGCTAGATTTGCAGTTGAGCCATAAACATTGAACTTATTTTAAAAGCGAGCTACCCAGTAGATAGCAATCGAATATAAAACAGACCGAGCAACCATCTGAGAAACGTACGAACAAACAAAAGGACAACTGTTTTAGGAATTTTTTTCATTTTTGTGCCAAGACGAGTGACGAGCCCATATCTTTTCGAGTATTACTCAAAAACAGAAGTAAAAAAAAACCTACGCCAAAATGTCACTTATGTAAAAAACTTAGTTTCACATAGTAATTGGTCAAAATGTGATCGCGAAAGAAGTGATCACCAGTTTGTTGCTCGCCCAGAAGAAGCCGAAAGAGAATGCCAAGGTGGTAGGGTGCCATTTGGCAACAGTTTACCGCATAAAATGTTCCTACAGGATGGTCCTAAGCAGCGGAAGCCGGGAAGCGGACGTCCGCGCTTTGCACGCACGCCAAACGTGATCAAATCGGTCCGTGCAAAAATTGGTCGCCAGCCGGTGCGTTCCGTAAGAAAACTTGCAAAGGAAGCCAATATTTCGGAGAAATCCATGCGGAGAATCATCAAAGAACACCTGCAGGCATCTTCCTGAGCCAGTGTGAAACGCCACTTGATTACGGACCGGGTCAAGGGACTACGAGTGACTCGTTCCAAAAGATTGCTTTCCTTGTTGAAGAAGGAAAAAATGATAATCCTGTTCTCCGACGAAAAGCTTTTCACTGCCCTGGGATGCATAGTTGACGTAAGCATAATCGGAATGATTGTGGAGAAAACGCGTTTTCCGGGTTTAAACTGAAATGCAATGTATACCAACAATTATGGACAATTGTCTGTCCATTCTATGAAGTTTAACTAAAGAAGTGGGCCAGCAAGATATTTAGAATAGTTTCATTTTTTTATCATCTTTAAAACGCATACGTCAACTTAGGGTCCACCCACAATAGATACGTTTGTGTTCCGTTGACGTAAATTTGACAGAAAACCTATGGGAACATTGTCAAATTTACGCAAACGCGTCCGCAACGTATAAATTGTGGGCCAGCCTTTATGCGAACAAACAGGCATATTACTGAGCGTAATTCTCATAGTTTAGCGTAAGAACCAGACTCTGTTCTGGCTATGTTCTGATTAATATGGCGTACATTAGGCTCTCGCCGATTGGCTTCACGAATACCAACGAAAAGTTTCAACCAGCAAAGCTCCCATTTGATCAAGGTTGCGGCTTATCATTTTTGACTTATCCATATTCATTTGCCGATAGCTCTTCTCAGAAGCTCAATTTCAAAATATAATGTATCATGAACTTATGGTGCTTGAGTAGACCTACAACTTGGTCTAACAATACATAGCTCTATCTCTTATATCTGAGGAATAAGAGCGTATATTCGCAGTGATCTTCGCGATGATATTCGCGGTGAAGATCACGCGATTATCATCGTGAAGATCACTGTGAATATACGCTCTCATGTCGAAGATATAGGAATTAGAGCAATGTACTGTTAGACAAAGTTGTAGGTCTACTCATGCACTACAAGTTCATCATACATCATATTATCAAATCGACCCTCTGAAAGGAGATATTGGCAAATGAATATGCCTGAGTCAAAAATGATAAGCCGCAACCCTGCATTTGATTTTGACGATATCTACCATCGGACTTATCAGTCCAGAAATTTTCGACTCTTTCAAAGAGCGTCAGTTGAAAAAAAAAAAAAGCAATTATGTTACAGTTACAGTCTCTACTGTTAAGTGTTGAGAGACCTGAACATAAAATTTACCCAACTGGGGCATGAAGAGTGCGAACGATGTCAAGACCATCTGTTCACGAAGAGCAGACAGGGTACTCTGCTAAAGCTGATGATCAGGGAGTATCAACAACGAACGAAGTTCAATGAGAGTTGTGTTTGAGTTGGAAGGATCACGTATCACGAGCGACTGCTGGGTGAGATGAATATGATAGCGATCGGTCAAATGCGAAAATCAACAAGTTGGTTTTCTCAGTTGATCTTCAAAAGCTACCCTGTTATGCATATCAGTCGTTGTGTGTTACTTATACCTCATTTAATGACTGTAGGTGGTCTAGTTTCCAAGAATGGAATTAATCAAAGAAGTTATTTTTTGCAAAAGAATCGTCGCGTTCAACGAAACATGTGGACCCCTTGGAGGCTCTCTTGATACCCGTTTATACCTTTTTGTGGAACGATGTGAATGCAGTACGGAAAGCTTAGGCGCTATTAATAAACCACGTAGACTTTTCACAGGGGAGGGGGGAGAGGGGGTTGTTGACCAAAGTCTACGCTCCATACCAAAATTCAATGCACAGTCCCTTATCACAATGCCAACGTTTTTCATATTTTTTTTTCTTTTCTTAGCTCAAACGCCGTCGTTACTTTGTGGATGGACAATTGTTCAGGACAAAACAAAAATTGGGATTTGATGGTGCTGTTGGCTTTACTCATCAACTCGCCTGTGATTGAAACTGCTCAAATTAATTTGAAGTACCTTGAGCCTGGGCATACTTATATGTCAGCGGATTAGTTTCATGCATCGTTTGAGCCCACGATGAGAAACGTTCCTTCGATTTTGTCAACCGTGTGAGAAACTCAGGGGATGGCATTACGACACTGTTTTCGAAATGAGGCCGTCAGATTTCTTTGAATGTTCTTTCAAACTCAAGCAATTTGTTCTAACCAACCTTAAGGACAAACCGAAGATGGCAAACATCAAACTAGCCATCTTCTCCGGAAGAACATATGATATTCAGTACTCGTACAAGAATAACGAAGATATGAAGACATTGCGACTACTGTTGAAGAAACAGATGAAAGATGTTGAAAAACTGTCTTTCAATTTGACCGAGCAGTTTCAATACCAGAAAGAAGCCAGTGGGATAGGAAAATCTAGAAAGTCTTCTATCATCAAAAAGCTTTTGCATTTGATGCCGGAGGAGAAACGCGAATACTGGATTAATTTGCCTGAAAACAATAATGAAGCATGTGAAAAGTCAAAGAGTATTAGTGGTTAATTCTGTTACGTTACTCGATACAGAGTTTGAGCTGTTTAGTGGAATACCTGTGACTAGAAATGAGAAGAAACATTAGTATTTTCCATTTAATTCAAATTACGTTTGCTTATCTTGACAGGTACCCGTATTTCGTCTACAATGCGTAGACTTCTTCAGTGTCTCGTACTAATAACTCGAGTGGAGTCATTATTACGAGACACTGAAGAAATCTGCACATTGTAGACGAAATACGCGTATCTGTCAAGATACGGGAGTTGAAATGCATCAATTGGAGTGTTTTCCAATTACACTAATTTTTCTTCTCATTTCTAGTTATATATATGTTGAGTACTTAAGTCGTTTTTTTTTTGTTCATTAAATGCTTTGAAGGAAAAGGAATCAGTTCGCAGTTCATTTTATGGCTGCATAGATGGATACAAAATTAAAATTAGTAATGCATTTTGGAACCTAAGCTAATTCATTGCATAGAAATCGAAAGGGGTTTGAAAATATAATTTTTCGAAGAAACTTTTTTTTGTTTTCACTTTTAGGCAATGTATTATAGGGTAAAGAATGCGAAAAAACAAAAAAGTGGCGCTTACGACAAATATGCATCCCAGGGCAGCTCAGCATCAATGCTGTGGCCAACAGCCGCACGGGCCGGTTCATTTCACCGCAGAAAATGGAGAACGTTCCGGAAAAAGTGAAATTCAAATTTCAAACCAAACATCCGGCTGGTGTCATGATGTTTGGCTTGGTCGCGTCCAACGGTTTCAAAATCCCGCCTGTTTTCATTGATGCTGGAGTTAAAATCAATACCGAAGTGTATTTTGGTATTTTAAAGGACCAAATGCTTCTTTGGGTGAAGGCCAACTTCTTCGAGGACCAAAACGTTGTCCTACAGCAGGATGGAGCGCCGGGTCACACGTTCAATCGAACCCAACAATGGTTGAACGATAACATGAAGTTTTGGTCGAAGGATTTGTGGCCCCCTAGCAGTCCAGATCTTATTCCGTTGGATTACTCGATTTGGGCATATGTTGAAGCACAAGCCTGCAAAACATCACACCCTAGCGTGAAAATCCTGAATTCAATCATAACACGCAAATGGCAGTCAATGTCGGAGGACTACGTCCGAAAGGCATGCTCTGGATTCCGGCATCGACTCGAGCACGTTATTAATAAAAATGGAGGACACATTGAATAAATTTGTTTCAATTGGCTTTATAAAGATAACTGCACTCAAAAATGGTGATATTATTGCTTGAATTAGTTGAAATGGGATTTTAGAGAAATAGAACAAATTTTCGCATTATTTTCTGCCACACCCTGTACAGTGATTTTTTTCCCTATTTTAAAGAATTCACCAGACGGAAATCCTAATGTGAATTGCTTACTGTTCATCTCCTGTAATAAGATCGTTTTGTTGGAAGGAGATTCTCTTTCCTTTCCGTGGGTATCGTGTAAGTGCTTCTGCTTACGGGTCCACACCCCCGTTTTCGGCCTTTCATACAACGGGATAGTGAGGATTACACGTACAAACAGTTTGATCTTGCCATTAGGAGGAACTGTACGCCAGGGCAAGTCCTGCACTGGTGGTGACTTCCAATCACATCACATCATCAGATCACAACCAACTACTGGTATATGTAGCTGACTTCTAAAAGTCCAAAGTGTTTTGGCGAGCGCCTTAGTTGCTTGACCGTAAAATTTTAAGGACTCCTCAGCTTAGAAAGTCTAGCTCAAATTTGAAATAGGTTAATCGCTGCCCACATTTCATCTTTATTGAATCATAGTTTGTAAATACAACCGAATATATCATAACCTCTTGAAACTAAAACAACTAAAATTACACTCGTTGGCGATCATCTGGATCCCATCAGCGCAAAAATAACCCACAAATGACGTTTTCCTTTTAATCCTGAGTAAGACTTCATTAAGTAAGTGCTAATAACTAGGGAGACAAAGAAAAACGGCACCCATAAATCATAAGCTTTTTAATTTTCTAGCGTCGCATCTCGGAATACATTACTCCCATGCATTAGTGGTCCCGGGACAACGGCAACGTACCTTCCTACTCCAATTCCGCTGCATGCGCACCAACCACATTAGGGAAAACCCCACGAGAGATGAGCCGGCGAAAAATTTACACATCCACACGTTTCGCTCTCCCGAAGTGCAACTCATAAACAGACACAATTAACAGCATTTATCATCCTCCCATCCCAGCGCCAGCCCGGGAAGACTGTTTGTTTTCCATTTCACACTTGACTTAATTCAAGATGAATTAATTTTCCTCCTCCAAGGAATCTCGTCTGTGGTCATGTGTGTGCTCGGTATGCTTGGCGTTCGAATTTTGACAAATTTTTACAATCACTGGAACGGATGTCGATTACAACTGCACAGGACTATTGTTCAAGCCAAGTCACTTCGTTTGTATCCCCCCTCAGTCATGTGGCCAGAAGCGCGGAAAAAATGAACATATAAATGAAACGGAGTGAAGTCAAAAGAGCAGACCATAAATTCACCAGCATTTTGTTGTGACATTCATAGAATATTTTAACGACGACATTCCAGCAAGTTTGAAAACAAACCGTACCGACGCCTACTTTGCTCTTTGCCCCCCTCCGGAGTCTGCATCAACAACATCGGCGTCCATCGGCTGCATCAACAACAGCACTGTGAAGGCATGTCGAAATAGCTGTTTTACATCTCATTCCATAAACGGGCATGGATTCATATGCCGTTCGAAGGGTGTTTTCAGGTTCATCCATTGTTATTTTTCGGTTTGAATGTTCAACTTTTCGCGAATGGATTTCTCATTATCATTTGATCATTTGGTGGAAAGAATATCTTCGGCTGATTTGCAGAAACTGCATAAACGTTTTAAATAATTGTATTGTTTTTTTTACATTGGTAATGTATTGACGCGTGCAATATCTCACTAATACACCCGCATCTACACACATTTGCTTACACGGTAAACGTTAAATCAGTAAAATATACGTTGTCTTCATACTTTTTTCCATCAGTGTGGTCTGTACCTCGAAGACGTAGTAGGCCTTTCTGCCGAAAGACGTTTGTTTAGTGGAATTGAAAGGATTTGCTCGCGTTACTAGTGAAAGTTTGTTAAAGCGTTTCAGATTTTTTTTTTTGTATTTATTTCAAGGTATGAAATGAAGTGTTAGTTTAAATTATTCTAGTATTCTAACTATTATCAATCGATCTACTAATATGCTTGTAAAAGTTTTTTTTTTGTGTAAGTTATTTTTAAGTAACGTCGTGCCAGTATATTTTCATAATTTATAAAAAAACGGCACTCAATGTTGGAAGATCTTAATCCATTGGTGCACTTAAGTATAATCTTATTTTTAATTATCATTAGATGTTGTGATATCAATGTAGATATCACAACATAGCGACGTGTCATATCAAAGTTGATATCTATGTGTAATTGTTACTTCTTTATTTTTTAGCTATGCTCAGTTTTTTCAAGTTCATGGAATTATTAATTTATCGAAATTAAATTGAACATTGGAATAGAATCGACGTTGAACAGAACGATGGAGAATGATTTCTCATCCATGTTTTAGAATGTTTTCTTAAATTAGCTTTCATGTATTTTCTTTTAAGAAAACATGAATATTTCTAGAGCTGCTTTTTGATAGGGTGAAAGTAACAATGGAGACTCTCGTAGTTAACTTTATGTCATGAAACAAACGACCTGGACCCAAAATACCGAACCGATCAAAACATGGGCTGGAACCAACGGTTTTACTTCCCTTTAGATACTCCCCTTTAGATTAGTTAACATTCTCTTTCGTTTATACCAAAATCGCCTTTACGTTTTCCTGGGTGTAACGATCAATACTCAGCTAATGTCTGGTACAGACCTAGGACAGGACCTGCCAGAGAGATGACCTCTTATAAACTTATGATTGCTATGATACGGGGGCCGCTCCAGTGTTGCCAGATATGTTTACACAGTAATCCCATTGAAAATAATGAAATTAAAAATATAATCAAAATTCGTAGATATTCTTTTAATACTTGGTAATATTCAATAAAGTAAACGTTTCCCAATTGTCAATATTTTAAATGGAGAGGTTCGTGGCAGTCAAAACTGCCTTACAGGGAAGAAAAGGATGATATTGAAAATTCAAATATATAATACGCGTTACTTCTAAATCTTCGTAAGCTTTTTTCTGATCTTTATTTTTCCAGAAAGTGAAATTTTATTTCCGCATTTGTTCAGTTGTCACAAACGAAAAAAGTGAAAAAGCAGTGACTAGCAACACCGCCAAACCAACAACAAACTGACTGCTTGCAACAAGCGACCAATAAAAAGCGGTCTTTTTTGACAGCTAAATGGTCTTGTTTTTGCACTAACAGCTGGCAGGTCCTGTCCTAGGTACAGACCTACAATGTACAGCGTTGTACTCCTTTAGTCTAGTACCTGTTTTTGAGTACTGGATTAAAGTATTTGACAGTTCGCACAACACTGTATGTTGTATGTCTGTTCAAGGGCATAATACTCTGTTCAAACTACAGCGTTGTAACATAATACAAGGCTATCTTGATGGCATTTTCCTTGTAGATAATTTTCAAAAAACCCTTGTATCATGTTTCAAGTCTGTAGTCTGAAGCTTCTGATTCAGGTTGGTTTACAGTTCGGGAAAAGCATCACGGGATTTGGCTCGGGATTTGGTTCGGCAAATTTTCCAGTTGACGTTTCTTCTTCACATTCAATGACAAGCTTGTTTGACGTATCAGATTTTGCATATTGTTTACAGTTGTGTAAGTTTTTTTCTTTCAGAAAGCATTGAAAGTCAAAATAAATTCATGAAATTTAGGAAATATTTTATTTAAAATTACTTGTTCGATATTTGTTTTTACCTGGTCGATTCCCTCAAAGCATTCCAGTGCATTCGGCACTCCTGGCACTGACAGATTTAGTCAGGGACGATGAAATTAAACAACTAATTTGTTGCCAAATACCATCCTTAGCTATCTTGTTGGAATACTCCTTGTTTGTTAGTTGGTACAAGCAAGCATGTTTCTATATAGCTCTTTATTTTCTTCCTGGATTAGCTGTTCATAAAATTTATCCTCACTGTCAAATCGATCAATGCCAAAGCACGACAGGCATGACCGAACAAATCGACTAACTTTTTTACACTCGCTCCGTGTCCCATCATGACGTGACGATGTGTTGAATGTTAAAAAGAACAGATTGATACATTCATCTTAACCATATATTCATTTCAGTCAAATTTACTACGTTTATGGTAAAACCTTCATCATTTGTGGAATATTTGACAGATCCCATATTGGATATCACCTGCCGGCAGGGTTGCCATATTGTTTTTCGATGTCAATTTTAATGTTTGCCAAAAAATCTTGTTTATCTTTGTATAATTGCAGAAAATCTTGGCAAAAATCTTTGCTTCAAATTTTGTGTTGCAAGAGTAAAATGGAAACTTTTCAGGTGCCTATATGAATAGAGTAGATGTATGCTCATCAGAACACATTTATTTTGATTAGTCGATACAACACGATCTCTTCAATAGGTTTTAAATATATTATCGGTTTCCCAACATCGCACTACAGCAAAATGGATATTATTTCTTGGGGAATTAGTAGTGCAGGTATTAGTAGAAAGTTTGCAGTGAACTTTCTAGCAAGGAAAATGCCTGCTTCCCACCAGGTCATTTGAATCAAAGCAGTTTACCTAACAAGTCTCCAAGTCATCCGATTCTTCTACCTCGATGTCTTTATAGATGATGGCCATAATCAGCTCACGATACTCATGTTTGATGGCCTGTTTCTCACCGTTTCCAAAGAAGATCGGATATAGATTAACAATCGAGTAGAACTCCTTCAATGTGTGCAGCTTATCGGGGTCAACGCTCGATGCAGTAGTCAGAACTCAAGCACTCAATGATCGGTTTAATCAACTAGAAAGCACAACAGATCAAGTAGATAGCCTCCTTCCTGGTAACATAAAGAGTTCTGGATCCAAGCATTTCTCCTGCTGCTACCCGATATACATTTCTGACTTCTTGATCTGATGTTTCACAAAATCAACCTCACGAAACATCTCCAAGGTAGAACCATACGCAGGGACTTCAGCTGATATCGCATGTTCAGAAATTCCGGAGCCTTTGACTGAGAGATACGAATTGCTTTTTTTGGTAAGGGGCAATACCTAGGTCAATAAGTGGAGAAGTGGTTGCGTCGTCAAGTCATTAAGATGACAAGGGATGCACTGTGCGGTTTGATTGTTGTCACAGTTGGATTGGAACACGAAAAACAACACGAGCTCCGAAAACCGATCCAAATTTTTTTAGACAACTGACTCCAACGACAGCAATCTGGTGGCAGATGGATTCAAAACTTTCAAAGGCTTCAACTCCAAGATACTTTGTATCATCTGGAATGCCTTGGATCATATCGGATCAGATCTACAGTGTCAGGTTCATGAGCAGCTTTCCGCATGCGAAGCCGTAGTACATTCGATGAATAATGAAATCGTTGGAAAGTCTATCTGTTTCAAAGCTCGCAAGCTTTTTTTTGAAACGGTTCCATGGATTTGGAACTGTTAAATGCGCCAAATATGTATAGGTTTTCGCACTGCAAGAGTATACTAGAGATAACAAAAAATCATGTTTGAAATAACTATGCTACGAATAGCAAAAATATCCAAATAACTTCCCAAAATTCTTCTGCGTGAATGCATGAAAAACCTTTTAAATTGAAAGAACAGTATGTTTGCCGAAAGAATTTCTCTTGACGAACATTAAGTCACTTTTCCAGAGGAATACTTGAAGAAATTATTGAAGTTTTTTTTTCTGGAGAACTTTATGTAAGAAATTTTGCAGACATCTTATACAAAATTTAAAAATTAATTCTTCAAACCCCTTGTGTAACTTTAAAATAAGTTATTATAAATGAGATTATGGAATTCGTGCAAAAAAATCTTCTTACACACTTTTTCATTTTTACATTTACATTTTTCCGATAGTTTTTTTTACAGATAACTGTAAAATTTCACCGAAATCCAGTAAATCGGATTACCGAACGTTCAGCTGTTGAAATTTCGGTAAAACATTACAGAATACTGTAAAATTTTGTAGATGTGTAGATTGCTCCAACATATCAGGAATTTCTTCAAGAATCACTTCAGGATTTATCTTATAGTTTTTGTGTAGTACTTCCAGGTGTTCTTCAGAGATTCCCTTAGAATCACGAATCTTCATAAGTTCCTCCAAAAAATCATCTCAAGAATGTTATGAAATACTGCCGATGAGATTCCAGAAGAAATTCCTGAAGGAATTGCTAGATGAATGCCTGCAATCTCCTGAAGAGTATCTATAGAAACTCAAGAAGGAATATTTCAAGGAAGGTATGAAAATTTGTCAAAGAATCATTGCTTACCTTACCCATCAGACTAAGGCGGCGTGCCTGGTACAGAAGTTGTTGCCTCATTCGGTCCATGGCTGTACCTCGCCAGTTCGCTGTCTGCGGAGAGTCCGCAGGTCGCCTTCTACTTGATCGATCCACCTTGCTCGTTGCGCGCCTCTTCTTCTTGTACCTGTCGGTTTGTTTTCGAGAACCATTTTTACAGGGCTGTCGTCCGACATTCTAACGACATGCCCAGCCCATCGTAGTCGACCGATTTTCGCGATGTGACGAGGTTTCCCAGCAACTGGTGCAATTCGTGGTTCATCTCGCCTCCTCCACGTTCCGTCTTCCATCTGCACTCCACCGTAGATGGTACGCAGCACCTTCCGTTCAAAGACTCCAAAGGCGCGTTGGTCCTCCACTAGCAATGTCCATGTTTCGTGGCCGTAGAGAACTACCGGTCTAATTAATGTCTTGTAGATGGTCAACTTTGTTGTTCGGCGAACTTTGTTCGATCTCAGCGTCCTTCGGAGTCCAAAGTAGGCACGATTGGCAGCCATAATGCGCCTTTTTATTTCTCTGCTGGTGTCGTTATCGGCGGTCATCAATGAGCCCAGATCGTCTACTACCTCAATTTCATGACCGTCGATCTGAACTCGTGCTAGGAGGCTAACATTGTCTTCTCGTGAGCCTCTTCCCTTCATGTATTTTGTTTTCAACGCATTAATCACAAGCCCAATCCTACCAGCTTCAGCCTTAAGTCTGATGTACGTTTCCTCCATCGTCTCAATGTTACGTGCTACGAAGGCAACGTCGGCGGCGAAGCCACATAGTTGGCCACTCGTGTCTATCCCAGCTCTTCGAATCACACCCTCCAGTGCAATGTTAAACAACAAACACGACAATCCACCACTTTGTCGTAACCCTCTCCGAGATTCGAAGGGACTCGAGAGCGTCCCTGATACTCGGACGACACACATCACTCGATCCATCGTTGCTTTGATCAACCGCGTCAGTTTTTCCGGAAGATAGTATCATTGGGAATTTCTATAAAATTTTCTTTAAAGATTGTCTCAAAAAATTTATGAACATTTCATTTTGGGCCACACACACACAAACTGACTTTCAGACTGTCACCACACACTGGTGTTAGCAGGGGCTGGGTAGTCAAGAACAAAATGGATAAAGTTTTTGGCTCAGAAAGTACAAACACATCAGTCTCAAGCCGCACGAATCGCCCCTAAAATCAAAGAATCTTTCATTAGTTCTGTCAAATTAACAAAGCGAATCAAAACAAACACAAAGATTCTTGTACAGAAAAGCGGAAGATGGTATTGCAAGGTGCAAGGTGTCAGGTGCACTTGGGACCAAGGGGTTTTACAATAGTTGTACAATATTAAAACGCTAGATCATTTTGATTTTTGGAGTCAGTGTCAACTGTTTGCGTCATAGACTTGAAACAGCACCGTTAAAGCAAGGTTGGATGGATCCTTAAATGAACACATATTTTAAATTTGAAAGTAGACAAGCAATTGTTAAACATCTAAAAAATCTTGGTTTATCTCAAAAATCTGTAATCTTAACAAACAAATATCTGTAAGAAAAATATGAAAAAAATCTGTGTAAATCAAGATAAATCTGTGCATGTGGCAACCCTGCCTGCCAGACTAATGATAGTCAACAATTGAAAACCATTTGAAAATCAAAGTGAATTTAATATCTCAGGTGGTCTCAATACTGTAAATGAGAATTTCAGCCATGTTTAAACGCATACTAATACAATCCATATCAAGTAAAATACTGGTTTGGCATACTGAATGGCTGTCTCCTTTACACCTATGCAATAGTGTCTGTGATGTAAAACTCGCAGTTCCATTTTAAACCAAACGACTAAAGGAGATGATTAGTTTCACACTACTATGCCTGTGTTCTATGCCATGGGATGATGATGCGTCAGGTTGCACGGTTTGTTTACTAATATTTGGGGAGGTAACGTGCTAAACAGAACGTTTAGCCCATACCGTTTACATCTCATTTAGAACTCTTCACTCTTAGGCAAAATTGCAACAAACAGCTGTCATGATGTGCGTAATACACTATTGAGTGTTCCTTACTCTTTCGCTCCACTGCTAAATCTCATTTGATACCCCACTACTCCACCCGTCTTCTCACCCAAATGAAGAAAACAGACCACCTGATATATTAAATTCACCTTGCTGAAAAGACGGCTGAAGAAAGCGTTCGTTGTTGAAGCCTGTTGAAGCGCTACGGTGAAGATGTTAACATTTTAAGCTCAGTTCACACTGGATTGTATTTCTTTACAATATTCCTTCTACAAAACTACTATATCAGTAATTTAGATAAACCATTATACTACCTGTCTGATAAACTATAAAAATACTATCGTTGTGATAACCACAGCACTAAGTACAACAAGGTAGATGTTTCTCTCGAATCAAATTAACGACAAAACACGACAACTTCCGCCGCGAATATTGTGTTTGCTGCATATAGCCTTCAAGAAAACCGAGCTGTCAAATATGCACGAGTTTTCGGCTTCCGATTGTTGTTCGTGGATGACAGCTGCTGTCTAGGAATGCATATTCACAGAAATGTCTGTAATATGTAGACTTTTCATTTTTAATTAGCAGACTTTTTTAACGATGCAGACATTCGGCAGACATTTCATTTATGTTGAAGATTTACGGACATTTGAAATATTTTTTAATTTTCAATGAAGGTATTCTCTGAAGTAAGGATTTAAAACGTACGAGTGAACAGTTTAGTAGATATGGTAAGAAGCTCTGTTGAAATATTCTACATAATGTAGGTATGGTTATGCGGAAAATTACTGTCAATGCGTTAGTAATATGGAAAATCAAGGGCAACAACAACACAAATCATATTTGAGAAATTTCGAGACTTCCTCGGAAAAATAGCTATGTTCAGGTAGAAACTTTTCAGATGATATCGGGAGCAAACAGTTCATGCAAGTATGAACCTTCGAAAATTCGTTACCGAAGTTCAAGATCATACTTACCAGAATTTCAAGACAGAACTTCCCCAAGAATCAAGAGAGGACTTATCAGAGCTCCAGGAAAAAGTGTATGGGAGTGAGCATCTTTGAAGTTTGGAATTTTTTAGAGTTTTTGAAGTTTTTCTCAGAAATTTAAGAATGAACTTCACAGAAGTTCATAAAAACAAACTTCCCCAAATTTCAGATAGGAGTTAACCAGGAAAGGCACTAGTTATAATTTTTTTAAAATAAGGAAAAAATCTCGCAGGACGATGCTTCATAGAAGTTGAGGAAAGAACTTCTCTCAAGTTCAGGAAATAACTTCCCAGCAGTTCCGGAAGAAACTTTTCGGAAGGTTAGTTGGAACTTGTTTGAAGTGCTTGGCAGCTTTTCCAAAGCTCAGAGGAGAATATTCTGCATTTTAGAATAAGGATTTCTCAAAATTCTTTAGAGAAAAAAAATTTAACTTTCCAGGAGCATTGGGTGTACTTCCTTCTAATTTGAGCACGAATTTCCCAATAGTTCCGGAACAAATTTCCCCAAAGTTTGGGAGAAAACTTCCCAAAAGTTCAGAAGAGTACTTCTCAGAAGTCCAGGAAAAAACTTCAAGTACAAGTTTATTTGAATTTTGAAATCAAATTTTCCTCACAGTTCCGGATGGGACCAATCAGAAGTTTAGACAAACTTCCCCGAATTTTAGGAAAGAGCACTACCGGTAAGGTCAAGAAGGATTTTTTCAAAAAAATCAGTAAAGAACTTCTCATAAGTTCACAAGAAGACTTCTCAGAAAATGCGAAGAGACCAAAAGCTTAGTTGGTCCTACCCAGAAGTGCTAGAGAGCTTCCTTAAAGTTCCGAATCGAACATTCCAACATTTCAGAATGAAAACTTCTCGAAGTTCACGAAATCTCAGAAGTCGTTATGGATTCTTTTGATAAAATCAGGTAGAAACTTTCCAGAAGCATAGAGGGATCTTTCTAGTAGCTCAAGCAGGAATTTCTCAGAAATTCACGAAAAAACTTTCCCGAAGTTCAGGAGAATACTACCCTGAAGTTCAGAAGAGATTATTTCGGCAGTTCAGAAAAGAACTTCTCAGAAGTTCAGGAAGAAACTTCTAACAACTAAAGATGATTTTCCAAGAAATTCTGGAGAGTACTTTTTCAAAGTTTTGCAGAAACTTTCCTCGTAGTTCAGGATAGGACTTATCAGAAGTTTAGAAAGTAACTATGTTCAGGAAACAATTACCAAATGTTTGTGGACGGTACCGTGACATGCCCTATTACCGTGAGGTTAGTGACGCAGCAAAGTTGAAAGTCGATATAAAAAATATATCCACAACAATTTGTATTTCTTTGAATTTTAAAATAAAAGTGCTTATCATTCTGGTGATCGTCAAAGCCAAGTTTCCTGAACTTTATTCAACAAAAAATATGTAAATATTGAACATTAATTCAAAATTTCCATCCATCCGCTTCGCTACTGTTTCTTCTAATAATGATTATAAATTTTCGAGATTTGCTTTGTATTTCTCATC
This sequence comes from Aedes japonicus, assembly GCA_034211315.2. Lineage (NCBI taxonomy): Eukaryota > Metazoa > Arthropoda > Insecta > Diptera > Culicidae > Aedes > Aedes japonicus. The sequence goes on from JASCZW010004361.1 coordinate 81,057, forward strand.
GGTCCCTCCAAATGACTTTTTTTTTAATAAACGTAGAAACTTCTTGAAACCATCGTCTCACTTATTGCTCGGTTACGATGGTTCTGTTTTTAGACAGAGTGCTTGGCACCCTTGGCGAAACGGTTGGATGGTGTTGCCAAAAACCAGCAACCCACGTATCCTGGAACTTCATTTTGTAATTTTCATCCGTCTCAGGTACTGAGCTACATTAGCAGAAAGGTGTTGAGTGTTTACAGGGAATCCCGCTTTGGACATGTCAACAATTCATTTGACAATACGATACTCACCCTCAACACTGAGAACTGTCGGAGTTCTAAGTGAATTTTTGTGACGGTTCTTTATTTGTTCGTGGATTGTGCTTCCCGGTACATTAAACATCCGAAAGCCAGCTCGAATGGTGGCTCGACTTCTTACAAGGTCCAAGCATTGTGTAGTCGATCCACAGTGAACTAAATTCGTTTTTTTTTCAGTGCCATTCTGGAACAGAAACTCAAACAGGAAATTAGGAAACCATTAATTTGGCAATGTCCTTTATCCGTGGTTAAGGTTTTGATAGCAAAAATGCACGAAAACTTAAATAATTCCGTGAATATTATGTTAAGTCGATTATCTATTTCAGCAGCAACACAATCGATTCATTTCACTTTTATTTTAATCAAGTTTTTTTTTCACGTCCATAGCAACGCAGCTAAGCCTGAGCAAAAAACTGGTAGTTCATGACAAGAATTTTTATTTTATTTTGTTTATTTCATACACGTGTGACTAGACTTCAAAATAGTGATTCCTTAGTGAAGTTGGTTATTTTCTCTAACATTTGCGGTTATTATTGGTAAAATAATTATCCAGATTAATCCAGATCTCAAAACACTCATTATTGAATGTTGAAAGCACTGTGTTAGGCACTGCTCGGAATTAGGGCAGGTCACGGTAAGGGTGGGTTCTTAAATGCGAATTTTAAAGAAAATAAGGAGTGACTGCCAAGAAGTTCAGGAGGAAACTTCCCAGAATAAAGAGCGTTTCCAGATGAAATCAGCCGGAAAAAGTCCTATCCGATTTGGATGAAACTTTGCACATGTCTTCGGAATTGGTCATGATGGATTTTCCGCGGGTTAATGGAATTTTTTGACTCAAGACATTTTTTTCAAAAGGGCGTATGTGTTTTGTCATGCGTATTTTTCAACAAATCATAACTCGAAAACCGTTGGTTGTAATAAAATTGCGTCTGAGCAGAAGTTGTAGTTAATTAATTTGACTTTATGAAAAAAAAATATGAACACAGTAAAAAAAAATTATTTCAAAAAAAATCTAAAATTAAACTTAAAAATCAATTAGCAAATCTGTCCAACGTACGATTTTTATAATTTTTTTCTAAAAAGACTTCAAGTTATAAAAAAAGAATAGAAGCTGTTCTATGATGGAGCAACTTAAGATAAAAAAGTTCTTAGAAGTAAGAAAAATTCAATTTGTTGTTTTTGCATTAATATCCATATTTTAATAATATAATACGATTCTTCTAGTGATTTTAAACATAAATGCTCTTGGTGAGCAACATTCTGAATGTATCCGTTTTCGAGATAATTTGAAAGTTATGTCGAAAAAATGGCTTTTTCCATGAAAATATCCCTTTTTCAAAAGTTAGTTGTGATTGTTCATCTTCAAAGTATTTTTTTCAAATTGTACTGAATGAAGGAGTGATATTTCGCGTACCACAGGAATCATTTTTTGTTTGCTGATAACTGGCCCACCCCATTCTCAGCAGTCCCTCTTCATATTCTTCTTCGTGAAACAGTAGCAAAATGATATTTTTTCGTGAAATTCTCTCGATTTCTTCTTAATAAGCCTAATCATACAAAGTTTTCGCAGTTGTTGTTGGGATGTTCATGTTGTTGTTGGCACAAGCTTGCCTCTTGTTGCCATTCGTTTAAATGCGCTGTTGACTGCATCACATGGTACACCTTGCACATGTGAAGTTGCGAAAACCGCCGCTCAGAATCAATGTTGTGGTTTTTCTTTAAACTTGCAGAGGCTTCTGCAATTTTTTCTCTATTTTTGCATTGGGGTACAGCCCCATCAGACATGACAAAATGGCATTCTTTTTATGTTCATTAGTTGATTTTAAATACGTTAAGAATTTAGAAATAGGTACTTGTACCGCAATTTGTATCAAGGCTCCTAGAACTCTCATATTACAACAAAACTTAGATTTTTAAGCATTCCTGACTCATATATATAATAACAAACGGATGAATTGTAGCCTGATCATTGTTCCAATGATGACTTTACACAGCATCCTGAAGTAAAAATGAATACCTTCATAAAATGTAAATAATAACTACTTCTTTAATGAAGACTTTGTATCTTTAAATTTAGACTGCTCTGTTTTTTATATAATCATGAGTTATTAGTTTTTCTAATTTCTCAAAATATTCAACAAATTACATCGACAGGATTTATTAAGTGTTTCAAAATTACATCTTTCAGTTGTAATCCGTCATGTTCGAACTATCCTGCATGCTATGTTTCTGCGTTCTTTTAAAAATCTTATCCTTACATTCTGACAGCGTGGACACAATTTCGCATTCACATGAGGTAACAATATTTTGATTCAGAGACATGAATACACAATAACTTTCAGACATGTTGACGAACCAAAGAATGTTTCATTTTAATCGAATATTTTCGTGAACAGAAAAATACGCCAAACATTGTGAGAAACTGAAGCATTTAGCAATTTACAAATGTTTTGGTCGTACGCGTAAAAGTGTACTAAATCCAATTTATGTTCACTGATTTCTTTAAATCGAGTGAAAGTTTCTCTAAGATGAAAGTGATGTTGAACTGCTTTTGAATTGTTGACGGTTATTAGTGTTTACAGAGCATAATCTCTTTGTCCCGGCATTAACGTTGATACCGTCCTCGTCAAAAATTGTAAATACTGATTCTTTATATCCGATTCAAACGCGATTCCCTGATTCACGTTGGGGAAGCCAATACCCATTTACGGCCACACCCTTTTGTCATAATGCAAGGTATCGCATCGTTTCAAATTTGCTCGTTATCCGCTGAATCGTCCAATAGAATTAGAAAACTGTTAATATACGCATTTTGTATCTATTCCTCGAACAATCTGGTTCTATGAATCGCCTTCAATTTGGAAATAATTTTGCTCATATTCATACAACCTTCTTTCAGAATGTAGCGTTAACCTCGACTTCTTGTGGTGGTAAGCTGAATAGATATTTTCTAATACCAATACAATTTCAAATTTTTGCCGACGGTATTTATCGTTTTTAAATTTCAACGGATACTGAGACATTTATCCTGCACCATTATTGAATAACTCAATGCTGTGTATCCTGAATAATCCGTATGGTCACCGTCCTGAGAAGGCCGAGGTACTAATGCCGCGTCGATGGTATTTCCAACCGTTCCGTGATGTGGTTGGTGCTTCGTCATGTCCACCGTTTTTGCTGTTCATTCTTTCGACAGGGGATTGCTGACGATAATAGAATATAAGAATCAGATAGAATCACAATTTAATGACGTGTCCAATGGACCGTATGACTGCATGGATGTTTTCCAATTAACTTGTCACAATTTCTATGTTTAGAAAGAACAATTGTCTCCTGATTTCATGAAAAGTTTTGCATAACAATGCTTGTTTGAGTTCCATTTCTAAATTGTTTTATACTTTTAATATTACTTTTGAGATAATTTGTTAACTGGATGTCATGATTTAGAATAATCCTTTTTATAAGGTACTAGGTATGTAATTGTGGGCTTTTTTTGAAATATTGCATGTAGGTTGATGGGGAACCTAAATATTTGCTCCCTAAGCTGACTGATATTAAATATATCCGGATAGTCTCAAAATTTTTTATAATTACGATTTGGTCTCAATTTGGCTTTGCACGCATCAATCGTTTGCATGGGAATTTGCATGAAGAATTCAACTTGGCATATCCAGATCCCTAACATACCGATATATATCATGTTCTCAAACCACAAATCTTTAATATGATCCATATAGCGTAAAGTTGTCAACTTATCAAATATGCTGAAGATACCTTCGATAACGTAGATTTTTATACATAAATAAAGAATATTCAACAAATATAATAATAAAGAACTAAAACTATGTAACGTATATAAAATATCTAAATGTAAACCTATGTAGTACATATATAATATCATAAATAAAATAAATACACAAAATACCATGAATATAACATAAAAAAATATATAAATAATAAGAAAACAGAAAATAAGAATAAACATTATATAATTTATATGTATTTATGTTTTATTAATGAATATTTTTTTGTATAATTTATACGTTTATATCTTTCTAATATTGACAACTTTATAATTATATAAATGTATATAAGATTTGGTTTGAGGACATAATATCAAGATGTTAGGATCTTGGAAATAGTAATTTTGAGATTCTTCATATTAATTCCCACACACAACGCGAATAGCGTGTGCCAACAGAAACTAAATGTTAAATTTTTTGAGACTACTGTAATTCCAAATCATGTCAATTAGTTTTAGGGAGCAATATTTCAATTTGCATCAGCTTAGTGTAGGTATGCATGCAATTATATTTTCTGTCAACACCAAAGGGAATGGTAGGTATAATGGCGTAACAATAATTCATTGGTAGAAATAGTTTAACCACTACAATATCACATTATGTTTCTATCTGAATGTCATTGATGCTTTGTATACTTGGTCATGAATACTAATTATTTTTGTTTCAGGTTAGCTCTTCATAATATACTGTACAGCAGCAAATTTTTGTCACACTTACAGTAAATATCAGAATCCAGTTTGTCTAGTATTCTGTAATAAAAGGTATATTGTGGAAAATTTTATGTACAATTTGAAAAGATTTCTTTATATTATCAATCATGACTAACATTGAGAAAGTGACATTATGAAAAAGCCATTTTTAGATATAATTTCTTAAATTATCTCTGAAAACGGATACATTTAGAATGTTAGAGAGAATTTTTGTTTAAAATCACTAGAAAATTGGCTATTATTAAAATATGGTTATTATAAAATAAATGAAATTAGAAAAATATTGAATTTTTCTTACTTAAGAATGCTATATCTTATTAGTTCATCAGACTAAATCTCATTCTTCTTCTCATGACTAAAATCGTTTTGAAAAGAAGTTAAAAATCAAATGTTGACAAGAGATTTATGTAATTGATTTTGTAAGTTTACCTTTTGATTTTGTTTTCAGAAAATTTTTTTTAACAAAGTGTACATATTTTTTCATAAAGTCAAACACTAACTACAACTTCAACAGACGCAATTTTGTCATATCTGTCCAATCTATTGAGTTAGCATTTTTTTTGAAAAATACGTACGGACAAAACACATACGCCCTTTTGAAAAATTTGTTCTGAGTCAAAAAACTCTCAATCATGAACCATATCGTCAATTCGAAGACATGTGCAAAAGTTTCATCCAAATCGGAGAGGGTCGCCCAGTTTGCTGTCATTTAAGAGAAATGCTCTTAAAGCAAAGAGCCTTGCAGAAGATCATGAGAGCTCTGAGATTTTAGAGATAATCACCGACTTCCTTCGGTTAGTCAAGGCCATATACAAAATCATTCATATGACTGACAATGACATTGAAGATCGCTTATGATGATGACACCAATATTAATACACCATTAATGGTTATTGTTGAATCAAAAAAAAAACTTACTTAAACGTTACAGGGGGAAAAAAACTATAGAAAATTGTATCATCTCTGCGAATACTTGCTAAGCTCCATAGTGTTTACTTTAATAACATGAAACAATAGTGCAAGGTTGCATACAATCCATGAAATAGATGTATACATGTTTATATATAATTGCTACGCTAATAGTGATATACGACATAATTTGCTCCCTGATACGTCTTTTTCAGTAGAGTAAGTCTTATTTTCTAAAAATTGCAGGTTTGCAGGGAGACTTCCTGCCATTCAATTTTGGTCACAGACATTTGATAAAATATTCATATCCCTGGCTGATTCAGTCCTGTGCTGAAAACCCGATGACAATAGGTCGGATACTCTACTCGGAAAGGTTGATCATAATAGAAATGCCCAATCAGCTATCTTGCATACAAATTGGGCGTATCGAAAAACTGTGGTATTTTTCAGTTAACACGGCATATTCAACTTCACCAATGTCAGTAGTGTGCAATTAGACTACTCATTCTAAACTATCCGCACTTCTTCAGCATGCGACGAGTCTACAGCAGTTTACAACCGTTATGAAACCCTCTACCATCGAAACTCATAGAAAGGAAACGTGTCAATTTGGGACGTCGTGCTCTGCTGACGGCCACCAAGATGTTTTCATCCCTCCATAAAAAAATCCACTGCCATCCGCTAGGCAACGTGCATGATCTGCTTCTGTATGGCTCATTGAATGATATTTAGAATTTAATGGCTAGAAGTTTAAAAAATGCTTCTTCTTCTTCTTTCTTTATTTTTCAATCTGGGCCTCTGTTCGTTGATTTGTCACGATCGTAGAGAAACCGCAAAATGTCTTCTTCATCTCCCTGGAAATAGTATCGCCTCAACCGGTCGCCAATATCTCACTTTTTCACTTGAAACTATAAGAACTAGTTGTTACCAACGGAGCGAGCAACCAATCCAATGCTCGAACACGCTTTTCCACTTATCAACCTGGAATTTTTGAGTAAATTTGGAATGAAAAAAGGTGACAAGGAGCTCCCCGGTCGCAATACCTGTCGTGCTCGAGAGGGAAAGTGAGAAACTTTATTCCTTCCTGGCGCAATCGTTTGGCGCGGGGAACCACATTGTCGTCATAAGCGGTGGATGGAAAATTTTCATCTGTAACCAACTGGCACCAACTGTCAATCGTAAATCTCTGTGAATAGCAACGAATCACACTCAGGAAAGTTTCATCCCAGCCACCCGGAACAAATCGAGACGAGTGGCGCGTGGCTGATACGTGAATTTATGTGTTATTTTTTCCGTTTGACTCAGACCCCTTTCGGAAAGTTGAAACAAACAACGGGCGATCGTAGAGGAGGAAATATTCCGTCTGCACCCTGCGAAGGAAGACTCCTTTGCTGACGTGTCGATACGAATTGGTTGCACGCGCTCTGGGAGGCCTTTGATCAGTGCTTCTCCCAAAGCGACAATAGATTGCTACCTCGAGCGCAAACAGGTATCACTTTCCTTCTTTTATTTTTGTTTTGAGGCAATGCGTCAGCGTGCCGACAATGTGACGATGACAGATGTGAGAAGGGGGGAGGTAAATTTATTGGTCATGTAAATGGTTAGTAAGAACAAATTATTCTTACACCCTTTTTCGGGCGGCACTGAAATGGTGTGATTACCAGCAACGTGCGCTCGGATCAGAATAATCGATGTCCGGTCGTTGAGGAGCAGTCGCGAGCACCGCCAGGTCATGTTTACTAACACAGAGCGGCAACAAATTAATTTTGCGGTGTCAGATTTCCGTTCGAGGGTAGCATTTCATCGTATTACGATGTTTATGTTTTCGGTTGAACGGTTCCACTTAACGTGAAGCGCCTGTTGAGAGAAAACAACAAAATAGACACTAATCATTAAGAACTAGAAATAGATATCGATAAACATGGAACAGAAATCAGAGCTCAAAAAGTATCTCATTAGAATTAGACATATACACGGAGCATCAAGCGGGTTTGTCATTGCAGGCTTTTTTACTGTAGCTTTTTTAATCTACAAAGTTGCTTTTTTCTATACTGGATGTAATTTCAAAATTTTGAATAATGAGAGCGTTTCGCAAAAATGTAACACTTATAACTCTCATTTGACTAAACAGAATGACTTGATTTATACATCGTGTTGCGTCCCTCGGACGGTGCGCACCTTTATTACAACACCCTGCTTTAGTCGACTTCAACACAATCGATGTCACACTGACATTTGAATAGTAAGGTCAATATGTTGCCTCATCAGAAGTGAATCGATTTGAGAAGCTATTGTGTTTTGTAATCAGAGCTCTGTAAGGTCGAGTGAGGTTTAATTTATTTGAGTATTTGATAAATTAACGGATAAGTAATTAAAGTAAGTATCTAAGATTTCTTCATGCAGCTTAAAATTAACTTACTCAATTCATGCAGTTCAAAATTCCCTTATTCTTTTTATATTAACGCTAGCGTTTAACATTGGCGGTTGCTATTGAATAACCTCTCAAATTACTTATTCTATAATTTACTATTCTAATTCGAATAAGAACAAAATCATGCAATAAATTCGTTTAACTTATTTTTAAAATTCCATGCACATGAAGAACTGTCAAAAGTAGTAGAAAGATCTAAGAAAGGAATTGTGGTAGACGAGTTACGAGGAGGCACTAAACGTAAGAAAACAATTATGGAAATTAATTATTACATTTAAATTTTGTTCACATTAAAGGAAATTTTAACCAACCATATATTTCTGTAGTAGTTCATCTTTTCGAAACATATCTCTCAAATGCGAGCTGTGAGCCATACCTGTAATAGCCAGATCAGATGTTATCATCTCGTCAGACTGGGCCAGATGAGGCTGGGGAACTAGTGTTAACATCCCTCGACGTGTAAAAACTGGTGATCCCAAACTGAGCCAAGATCGGCGTTGGTCCCATCCGACTGCAGGTCAAATCAAAAAAGGGTAGGAATGTGTTGACGGATACTCACTTTGACAAAGTCGAGGTTCTCTGGCACTTCCACGGAAATCATCGATTTTGATGCCAGCTTATAGCGAGATCCATTTTATTAACGGTAGCAATATAACACGTAACTGAACGATCAGC
>JASCZW010004362.1:0-36400 GCA_034211315.2 Aedes japonicus
GGTTGAAGACTTCGTCATTATTTTTCGAAATCAATGATTGAATTGTCCTTGTATTGGTAAATCTATTTGAACATGTGTGTGAGAAAACAAAAATCAAAATCTAATCTTAAGCTTACCACTACACGTGCACCCGTATTTGAGCCATGTGTTTTCGTGGGAAGTATTGAAATATCCTGCAATGTATATTTTATTAACTCACGAAGTGAAATTGCTTGAGTATCGCTTTTCGATAAATGGGTTTTCATGTCATATGTGAGATGTTGTTTTCGTGGTAAGTCTTAAGATTTACATTAAAATTAATCATTTACGAACATGGCATTCAATTATAAGATTTAAATACGGTAAGACGCTCATAGATCGTGTGATGGTTATAAGCTACCAGTTGACTGGAAGAACACCGATATAAGTGGCACAATTTATGAAATCAGGGAGGTGGGTCTGATATTTTCTTACAACTCTTTTTTTTTCATGTTAGAATACATAGAACTATAAACAGATTTGAAGTGGTAATGTATTTGAAAATTAAAACAGTATTTTATAGTTGACAATTAGTTTTTGATACGCACATTTTGCTTAACCACTTCTTTTATGAAAACATTTTCGAAGAAAACCTGAAGTTTAATTTCTAGCTTCTCTGCAAAATATTCTGGATCATATGGAATTTCTTCGGTAATAAAATCATTTAAATCGTGTGCATTCACAAACACCAATAGCACTTTCGATGCGTTAGCAACATGCGATGATATTTGCATCTCATAGATGGTTTTTGCATCAAGCACAACTTTACCATCTTTAAACCTGCAGCCCAGGCCCAGCTTGTTTTGATGCAGTTGTTCCAAAAGTTTACCTTGAATTGCTTTTTTTCTAATTATCAGAATAACTGAACCATCCTCTGTGACAGCTGAAAGATTAATTCTATAATAAAATTCAACATAGATTACAGTAGTCTATTATACAAACCATCGGGTATGCAACAAAGGAAGTTATGACATTGGTCAATGAAAATATTCGTTAGCTTAAAATCGTATCCGGTTACATTTTTTAAGTGCTGTAGAAGTGTTCCGACAATATGTTTGTTCTGCCGGATGTGGTTCCATGTTGTGGTCGTAAGTAACATCAAATTACATTTCTTCGTCAACGTCTTATCTGTAGAACCAATCACATCAGCGGCGAACCTTGAGAGTATTCTCCCTTTGGCAAACTCTTCCATCTCTGCCGTTGTTAATATCGTCATAATTTTTCTCCTTGATTCTTCGGAAAGCTAGAATAAATAATTAAAATATGGATCAACGGGCTTGTACCAGCATGAATATTGTGAAATAATTCTTACAGAATAGCTTTGAATTTTTGCCGGAATGTCATTATCAAAATCAACAATCGTTTCATTTATAGCCAGTGCTACTTCTCCGTAGTCTCTTTCCTCAAGCGTCGATTTGGCTGCCTTCCTGCAGTAGTTCGATCGAAGCTTGGTTTTTCTTGTGCGAATTTCAATTGTTCGCGGTCAGCAACAAACTTGCTCAGCACAGTGCCAGGGCCACACCCAGCAAACGGGGGCATATATTTGTTATGCCAGCTGTATCCTTCATTATGTTGAAGAGCGGTAATCCATACACGGCGCTGGTAAGATCCACGGCTCATCAAATTCAGTCGTTTTCCTACATTGTACTTGCATAATCCTGTAAATATGTTCTCAGCCCTAAAAAATTATGTTTATAAATTTAGCGTTCCAGATTAAATATATAGTTGCTTACAAATTGCTGGTTTTATTATACTTCAGTGAATCGGCTTTTGCAGCTACAGCGTCGACAATATTCTGGATTTTGGACCATACTCCAAGGCTCTTCAAATGGTCCACATAACACTCTTCAGCAGCCTCTTTTTTCGAACAAAAATATAAGCGACAAGCATTGTGGTCACCGAAAACATGACGAGGAGCATTTCTAATGTCCTCGTACAATCCAGAAACATCGGAGCCGTTTGTATCCTCAGCGCAATGCTTTATTGCACTACGGATCCCCAACGTGATACGCCCAATATTTGTTGTCATCAAACTGCTAACTTCTTTTGGGCATTTTATCTGAAATTTACATATTGATTTTGAGGAACTAGCGATATATGATCCAAAGTGTTCCACAGTGTGATATAGGGTTGAAAACCAACAAAACATTCTGTGTCACATGGATGCCACGGCTTCGATTAGCTAAAACTTGTGATATTTATGTAAAAGGCTTGTGAATCGAATCGAAATAGTTTTATCTACCGCTTGAAGCTGCTAGTGTAGCTTATTGTTCCTGACTTTAACGCATTTGTTTTTTCTGGTGGGCATGAGAATGATTTAATAGCTGTATGAAAATTATCAAAAAGTTAACACATTTCGGCTGCATCGAAACCAAATTAATTACTTATTAAAAACCCGATGAATTGGTTAAAGTTTCTCAAAATATGTGAGCCGATAAATGTTAAAATCAGTTTTTACTTTATTTATTTAGGTGAGATGAAAGTAGCAAATAAACGGAGCTACAAAATCGTGAAATAGATGTCGATTTCTTACGAATTATTACATAAAAATCACAAGTTTTCGTTAACCAAATTCGTTGCTTCTATGAAATGCAGAACACTACATTGAATTTCGGCCATTTTTCCTACTGGGATTTGGGTGTAGTACCTCTCGAAGCTTTCTGCCACAGTTTTTAAGGATGTGATTGCAGCATAACTGATGCTCGATAGATGGTCCATATTTGATTGCATTCTTGACTTTTGCAACCGTTGTTGAATCTCCATCTGTTGTAATGGTTGTCATCCAGAGGTTTGAATCAAGCAAGTTTTTAAATCCATCAATTATTATCTCAGGCTCCATACCTCCAGATGCCCCAGAATAGTTTTTGTAGCATTTGTGATCTTTGTTTTCTCCGTTGTCATCATATCGGTTAACGCTCTGTTGTCGGTTACAAATAGAGCAACGTTTATTGCGGCATCCAATATACAAAATTTTTCGAGTTTTTTCGGCCACAATCGCGGCACATCCCGATGCTGAAGTATATCTACTTCCATAGCTGCGTGCGGCCCAACTTCCATCGAATGAGACACTTGTTTTTACAGGTTCATTTATACTAACGGCTATTCCATTTTTCCGAACGTCAGCCAGATACGCTTCTTTTTCTTCCTCAATAGCTTTTGCTAGGGACTCATCTTTTGCAGTTTCCAGAACACTGTCCATTGCCATTTCGTCCGCCACAAATGTTGATTTAGCCATGAAAGGGATGTCACAAAATGCCAAGAGTTCTCTAGTGTGTGTATAGGTTCCACCTGAGCACAGCGTTCCCCAAACCATTGCTTTTCTCAACATTCCTTTAGGGTTGGGTTTCTCTGATGTTACTTTGAACAATTCATTGCAAAAATTACATTTGAACCAAATCGTTGAGAAACATGTTTTATAATTTTCTTGCAACAAGCATAACAATCCTTGGCAAGAAATAGAATGATGTGCTTGAGCTTGCAGAAGACATTTGCATACATAATTCAGATCTACTATCCTCCGACCTTCAATATCTTTCCACTCAGGTACTGATAGCTCGGAATATTTATGCGTGTTAATTGAACTGCTTTGTAATGTTGGATAATCATTCTCCTCTTGCTGTGTAATGGACTCATCATCAACTCCGTATTCGACAAAATTCCCGAGAGATGGGAAGTACCCAGGCTCCGTAACACATGTACCGTTTGAAATAGCCATGGGCTCATATTGCTGGTAAGCAGATGTAACGTTGACTTCCCTGACACCCACTTCAAGAGGGCTATCGGGAGAGAGTATACACTCAGATGGGGAACAAGTTACTCCATCAGTAGTCAGTGTTTGATTATGTGATGCTTTCTGAAAATTTCGGTTTTATAAATGTGCTTAGTTATATTACCATTCAACTGTATTTTATGAAGTTGTCGATAGTACGTGACAGAATGTAGAAAATTGTTTAAGAATTGAATAATTCGACATCCTGAATGATATTTTATAGAATAATGATAATGACAATGTTTAAATTTTAAATAATGTCAATTGGTTTGTTTAATCCGATTGCTACACACTTGACAATTTTCAGTATTCGGTAATTTTACAAACATTCAACAGCTGAACAGTTCGGTAATCCGATTTACGGATTTCGGTAAATTGGACAAGTTGTTTTTATACCGGAATACTGTAAATTTCACCGAAATCCGTAAATCGGATTACCGAACGTTCAGCTGTTGAAAGTTCGGTAAAATTACCGAATACTGTAAATTTTTCTAAGTGTGTATATTATTCTATAAATAATAAAACTTACGTTCAATAAGCTGCATCCTGTAGTAATTGGATGTTCAACATGCGATGAGTCAGTTTGGTGGATCGGTAAATCACCTTCCGTGAGATAATCATTATCTAAGGATATTAACGAAATAAAACGCGCAAAATACAATCATAAAAGCAAACAATAAGATATAAATTAAGTCGAAACGAGAAAGTTGTACAAGCTGAGATCTGTTGATTCACCACGTTTACGGGCCCGAAAAATGATCGGATGAACACAAAGCTCTATAATTAAGAAAAAACTTTGATTTTATGGTAACATTATTTATAAGTTGAAATGGTCTCAGCTCTTCAGAATGCTGGATAAAGGCATGGTTTTATCAAGCCAGAGATGGTGGGTTCAGTTCCCGGTCCGATTGAGGGGAATAGAGGGGGCAGCGAAAGCTCTCAATTAACAACTGTGAAAGTGCTTAGTGAAAGTGAAAGTGATTAGTTCTCGAGTTATGCAGAAATGTGTTTTATTTGTATGAGAGCCCCCCTCTTCTAAAAGGCGGAGGGGTCGCAACTCGCTTTAGAAACATTTCTTGCGTTCAAAAACCTCCACATGACAATTTTGGTTCCATTTGCTTGATTTATTCCCGAGTTAGGCCGAAATTTGTATTCCATTTGTATAGGGGGCCCCCATTTCAGAAAGAGGAGGGTCTCGAGTCACCTTAGAAACATTTTTTGCGTTCAAAAACCTCCACATGACAAATTTGGTTTTATTTGCTTGATTCATTCCCAAGTCATGCAAAAATGTGCTTTTCATTTGTATGGGAGGCTCCCCTTTCAGAAAGGGGAGAATCTCGAGTCACCTCAGAAACATTTCTCGCCTTCAAAAACCTTTACCTGCTAAAATTGGTTCCATTTGCTTGATTAGTTCTCGAGTTAGGCAGAAATTTGTGTTTCATTTGTATGGGCGCCCCTTCATTCAGAGAGAGGAGGGTCTCGAGCCATTTTAGAAACTTTTATTGCCTTCAAAAACCTTCGCCTGCCAAATTTGGTGGCATTTACTTGATTAGTTTTCAAGTTATGCATAAATTTGTGATTTATTTGTATGGGAGCCCCCCTTTCAGAATAGAGGAGGGTCTCAAACTACCATTGAAACATTTGTTTGCCTTCAAAAAAAAAACCCCAACATGCCAAATTCGGTTCTATTTGCTCGATTAATTCTCGAGTTATGCAAAAAAGTGTGTTAATTTTTATGGGAGCCTCCCTTTCCAGAAGGGGAGGGGTCTCAAACAATCATAAAGACCATCTCCAGCCCCGAAACTGCCTGTATACACATTTTCACGCCGATCGGTTCAGAGTTTATAAGGGTCAGACAGATAGACAGACATGATTTCATTTTTATATGTATAAATAGATATAACGGTTAAACGATGATAATCGTTAACATAAGTCGATTTCAACACCTTGAAAATCTATCAAATATTAGTTAAATTATAAGCGTTTCATTTGTAACATTTCGTGACGGACGCTATTTTCAGTTTTTCATTTGACACCAGTTTTTCATTCGTCAAAAAGAGATCCGAATAGACAGGCGGATAAACCTCAAAAACTATAAATCCATTTGCCATTTGTTTGTCATAAAACAGCATGTGATAACCACACTATTAAAACTTATTCATGTACGAATTCATCCTCTAGTAGCGTATCTATAAAATATCACTTACCTGATGCTAACAGAGGAATATTTGTGAGATCTGAAATCCACTGATCCTTAAAACACTGGATCGTATCGACGGTGGATTCCATCACCGGTAGTCGGCGATTGTATTCCATTTCACCGGAAGAGTCCGACGAGATGAAATTCGCATACAAATCACAACCATTTTTCCACTCAACAGAATCAACGGGGGTGAAAATTGGTTGACTGATTGATTCCTCACTTGATGATGGTGCACAATCCCATTGACCATTTTCATCTTCACGTTCTGAATCGCAATTACTACTCATCGGATCTTCGACAAACAGAACACTTTGATCCGTTGATGAGTGTCCTGGATCCTCGATCCAGCGATGAATATTCATCCTGAAAATTCCCGTCCATCTGTTCCTGCGCGAACCGCTTCGTTGCTTCACGAATTAACGCCGCGCGTTGTGCTTTCCTTTTCTGCGGCATTACTAATCACCGGATTTAATTTTAATTTTTGTCAAAGTTACGCTCGGGTCTGTGCACAGATTGTTTACAAATTGATAGGAGGAAACTGGGCGGAACGAAAATATCAGCTGACGAGCATTGTTGCCAGATAAGGGACGAATATTATTTCAATCAAAATTGTTGCTCATGGAAGATTATGTTACATAGCAAATTTGCAAATATTTTGCTTCCAACTCAATAAATATATCATAAGGCATAAAAAAACATCTGAAACAACATGTTATGTACAGATGTATCTCAGTTTTTGAGCATGCCAAAACCCATCAGTTAAAAATATCAAGATGTAAATCTGGCAACTGTCGATGATCGATGATTCTGTGGCTCGCTTGAAGCGTAGTGTGTGTGCTGTCGAAAATGTGGCTTATATTGTTGAGAATCTCGAAGATGCAATGCGATCAAATGGATCGTGAAGTTTTACTTGGGGTGCGGGTGATTTTACGAGTTGCGCTGTTCTGCAACATGGACAATACAGTGGCCTGGATTGTTTCTCGTTTGGAAATTTCGGAAGCAGTTTTCTAATTTAAAAGTGCTTGAAGGAACAAAAAGTGATTTTTTTTAGAAAGAAAAATTCAGCACGAGAGCTCTGAATCACTTTAAGAGCTGTGAAGATGCGGAAATCAAGACGAATTATTTATGGAAAAATTAAGTGATGGGTCCTTATAAGTGTGTTAGTTTGAGAAGCAAATGGCGAGTTTGTATTGGTGTATTGTGTGAGCGAGCCAGGTTTTTAAAAACTACCAGTTTAAAGTAAATTCATACTGTTTTGCATAGTAAAACGTTCATAAAAATTGAGAAAAAAATAAATTCTACTCAGTGAATGTGCTTAGAAAAAGGTAAGTCATGATATATTACCGAAAATGGCTAAACATATTTTTTTGACATGAAGAAGAAGAAAAAGAAGCAGGCAATCATCATCATTGCCCAGATTGATTACGACTTCTTCAACCTTAAATAACTTCGTGTTTCAGTTTGGGGATTACAAACAACCGTGTTTTCAGTGAAAAGCATCTGGCAACTGGTTTCTAGGAGTATAGCCTCGATCTGTTTTTTCTTTTTCACACTCCGCCTGTGCGTTGATCGACGGTCGACGGTCTTTCTTTCCATGGCTTGACTTAGCTTAGTTGAGTATCGAACAAAAACTAACGATTTGTGGATCTCGTTCTTGGAAACGACGAAGTTAGCAAAGCATGTGAAGTTGCCGAAGCTATTGAATCGCTGACCTCCCTCGACAATAGCTAACGTCTGTGTAGGTTATATCGCCTGTAATATATTTTCAGCCATCTTTACCTAACTACAACATGAGTATGAGTTTTTAACCTTTTCTAATCGTTTAGAACCTCATCGTCGTTGTATCATCATAATCATTGTAATTATATTATATCTATCATCGTATCACATTGACAACAAAGGATATCCCCTCAATCTTTCATATGAGTTAACTTTAATAATTTGTGTCAGAAACATTCCAAACATATTTCCTATAGCATCCAAACCAATTATCTGTCGACCTCAGAGAGCACCAATTCCAAAATGACGAAACCAATGAAATTATCTCATGAAAGCTTGAAACTCGCTCGAACTGAAATCATTCACAATGTTGGAATCTCATTAGTAGTTTAATTTCGGAAAAAGCTCCGTTCCGAACATATGCTGTCGGGTCGTTTCACCATTGTCGAAAAGTTGACATCCACGCAGATGAACGGGAAAAAATAAAAACAATATCATGCTGCCCAGTCTGACTCGCCGTGCTTCGGTACACGATTGGAACCGGCACATTTTCGTTCAAAAGTCAAAGCCAAGCCATTTCCATTGTGTGTTGTTCTTTTCTACGGCCATACGTACCTCGATATCCAACCCCAAAATAGGTCAATTCGAATTTAATTAACTCCCACGACAGTCCTGTCCTCCGCAAACCTCAATTCCCAATCACCCACACACACACACCGAGCGCCTTGATTGGCCATCTTGTTTGCATGAGCTTACTCCCCCCCCCCCTCCCCTCCACCGGCCAGGGGGACCTTCCCTGAAATGTTCTATCCTGTGTGTTTGCTCCTGCCAACTCAATCGATGTCATAATTTTTCATCCAATAGGTTCCTGGATTGAGCCGGAGGACGACTCGTCGACTCTGAGGAGTCATTCGCAGTCACACCGAGAGGGAGGAAGGAGAGACCGAGAGCGACAGGTTCTGATGGATATCCATCCAACAACGGTTATCTCTGCTGTTGGTTGGTGAACTCCAGTTTAGGCCTTTGCTCGGTCGGTTTGCTCAGAGGCCATCTGTTTCAATCAGGTTGATCAAAGACTGTGACCGTTGTCGTTGTCGCTGTCGTTATCGTCATCGGTAAGCAAACGAGTGAGAGAGAGAGAGGGAGAGCGAGAGAGCGGTGGAAAATCCCTCCGGGTCTAAATAAACAGAATTTCAATGTTGAAGGACTGAACAAACAAGCAACGGAACTTGGGCTGGGTGACCGGAGGGGGTTGTTTTTCAACGGGGTGAAGGTATTTAGGGTAGCTGGGGATTTTACTTTCACAACATGCTGGTTTCGTGTTTGGTGCGATGAGCTGATTCAGGTTCAACGTGGAACTCATAACTGTCAATCGTTGATTGAGGTGGATTGGTGCTCATTTTACATGTCTAATATATTTGCCGTAGATTTTACAGATGCCTGTTATTGAAGAAAAGGTCAGTGTTTTAAAGATTATGATGATTTTTTTTTCTCAAGCGGACCTTTGCGTTAACTCAGGCAGGGAAACTGGGGATGTTTGCACACTATTTGATGAAAAATTGTATTGTTTTGTTCTTCATGATCCTGAAAAAACAATGTTGTAATAGGTGTGTTTCTATTACTGAAACGATTTAACGCTGCCTGATTATGTATAAGTATGGCAATCAACATATTTTACTTCCGATACCTCCTGGTTTCCAGAACTAATGACACAAATTTCCATATCATAGTGGTTGTTCAGCTAGATTACCGCAATTTCCTCACAAGCCTGGCATTAGAACGTTTTAAATGCTAATTTGCGATCGCACATTACTACACACTTAGAAATTATGAATTTTACTCGAGACGTAATTGATGTTTGTAAAAAGTCTGGGAGCGTAAAGCAAGATTTCGTGTAAAATTATGTCTCCTGAAACTGAAACATACGCAAATCGACGAAGGATGTGTTTGATTGAATTTATTTTCTCGTCTCTTTCAACTCATTCTTATGTGCTAAAGAAAGCTTGCATGTGTCGGTCTCAGGGGACAGAAATTTATATGACATTTTGGTAGTGTGTACTTACCCACAAATTGTAAACTTTTTTTTTCCAAAATAAGATGATTTAATAATGGAATGGAATATCCTCACCCAAGAAAATTATGTTATGTTTTCATGACATTGAATCTTCGTAACCGTACTGAAAAGCGCAGCGAAAGAATCTCTCTCTCTCTCTCACACTCTCTCTCTCTCTCTCTCTCGCTCTCTTGCTCTCCACTCACCCCAACCGATGCCGCTTGCATTCTATTGTTTCGCATCTGGTGTGTTTTATAGCACCTTCTACTACTAGCCACATTATGCGACTCTATAACATTAGAGCAGGATCGATTGGCTCGAGTGGTTCGGTTTTGAACTGCAAGAAATGGATTCGATGATTACACATAATCTCCATTTACTATAACTACACAATTTTCAACGACCTCGTTCTTTTTAAGCATCTTGCACCCTTATCGATAATCAAAATTGACGCTTAGGATTGTCCAATAATTCGTTCGATGGGCTGAATATATGAAATTTTTTATTCTACATTTTTGACATTTTTTTATAACTTTACACGGCAAGAGTGCGATCGGAGGTTCTCTTAAAAGAATGAAAACTAGAGCAAATTTAGCGAAGCAACACGAACATCCTATAACGAATGCTAGACAACTTAATGACTGGGAAAATAATCGCAAAGAGGATCATGAAAAAAAAAGGACATTTTGCTATGTTTCCATGGATGAATACAAAGATGCCGAAAAGGAATTCAATCCAAGTCTTAACAAAGCATAACCAATTCCTGGAACTTATAAATATCATTTTTACATTCCAGTTTCAAGTAAGCAAAATGCAGTTCCTACTTCTAATGATGAGCACAAAATATTTCATGTATTCAAATGATCTGAAATGTAATAAATTAAATGAAAATTGAAAAAACAATATTGAGAAATGAAATACTGCTTCTTCTCTCCCTTAACAAAAACTATCCGTAACACACACATATCTAAAAGCATCAACTTGATTCTTTTCCATCGCGTTTAAGGTGAAACTCCCTCGAATTCTCAGTATTGTGGTAATGCATGTGGTTGTGCACACCCCTTTTTGCTCTTATGTGATAGTATTGGTGCATCATGAAGAAAACGGTCGTGGTTGCCAGTAATTCTAATTTTCTATATTTTTTTAACAATCCATATAATAATTCCCCTCAATTTTGAAATTCTTCAAAAAACATGAAACCTCAAAATAAGAATCCTTTTCAAAGTTCTGGGAAGTCAGGGGCATAATAAGCAAGCTAAACATTTAGCAATACTCACTCAGATTACTTTACAGAAATCTGTAAAGTTTTACCGAATTCTCAACAGCTGAACGTTCGGTAATCCGATTTAACGAATTTCGGTAAAGTTCTACCGAAATCCGGTAAATTTTCTGTAAAATTTCACCAAAATCCGTAAAATCTGATTACCGAACATTAAGCTGTTGAGCATTCGGTAAAACTTCACAGATTTTTGTAAAAAAATCTAAGTGTGTTAAATACAAATATTGGTGAATTTTAAACGTTAATGTTCCGTTCTAATTTGAATAATAAACTAACGGATGAGTCGTTGATTTGATCGCTGATACTTAAAGTGTATTTAGAATTTTTGTAATTGCACAATTGCGATAATACATGGGATTTTTGCAATTTTAAAATTGATTCCAGGGACTTTTTCACATCAAACTGAACTATGACAACCAACGACAACATCATTTGATTGCCATATTTTTTATATTTGTTTCACAGGAATCAACTTGAAAGTTGTTTACTTATAATAATGATCCCTTATATCAAAGTATTTTGAAGTTACTTGGGTGCTAACCTCAATAAACAAAGTGAGATCGACACTATCGTAATTGTAATAAAATTTTGCTTGGAGGATTCATAATTTGCCAGGATTTAAATTAGCGAACATTTTGTTCAAAAATCTAGAAATCCGCTTTAGCAAAAAGTAACGAAAATAAGCTGACAAGATATTTGAACAATTAAAACTGCACTTCAGAAGATTTTTTCACCACCGGAGATTTGCATGTATAGTTCATTTAACCGGCATTTTTTAACTTCGTTAACCAAAACTTTTAGCAGTACCACACACTCGCACAAACAGTTGATAACAATACTGCGCTCTGCAAATCTACGAACAGCTGACTGCGAATAAAAAAAAAAATGCAAAAAGCGTAGTTTTGAGACAGGGTGCACAATTTTTGCACCATTCTCGGTAATTTAACAGTTCTTTCGCCCACTGTTTTTAAGAGCGTGATGATAATTGATCTCTTAGTAAAAGTTAAAATGTTCAGGTGGCTAAGGGAAGTTGAAATACAGTTATTGTGGAAAATTAATCAGCGGATCCTGGTTTTAACAAGGCAAACAACGACGACAAAAAAATACCTGCTCTGTCGAAATCAGCACCATATGATAGATTCAGAGTGTTTTTTGGTGAATTAAACAGTGTAAATTGATTAAATATGGTTTTATGCGTTCCTATTAGCAGTATCGTGGTGATTCATTGCAGGTAAGTAGATTAATTTAGAATATTTTCTTGAACAAACCCAAAGTGTGCTTGTGTGAATCACTCCTGCCTCCTGACATCCAGTTTGTCCTTAAACAGAAAAGCCACCGTGTTGGAGAAAAAATCGCCTGTTTTTCAATAACCTTTCATGGAAAATACATTGATGTTGTTGACATCACGACTAAAATTCAAAAAGGGCCAAAAAATTGCAAAAAACATAAATTTCTGATATTAAAATTCGTAATAACTTGAGAACGGCTAGGCTTACGAAAAAAAGTTCTATCTGTTTCTTAGTGAAAAATTATGCATAAATTGGTATATTTTGATTACAAAATTATCTCTTTCAACATGTTCAGAAAACTCGTATATATTTCAAAACAAAAAATAAAAGAAACTAAAGAAGTGACCATCTTAAACTTTTCACCGACTATAAAAACATAACTTCAGCTTTTGAAAAAAAAAAATTGAAAAGGGAGAGAATTTTTTTGAGAAAATCAACGTTTTATGTTTTAAAGCATGAATTTACGATTTTTTTTAGTTTCAGTGTATGTTTTTCTTGAAGAACATTTTTAACAATTTTCTACAAGACGACATGCGGAAATTTTTTTTTTCAAAAAATTAAATCCACATTTTAGATACGATCTCATAGAAAAGTAGTCCAGGATGATTTTGGTTTTATATTGGAAAACTTAATTGTGGGTGGAAACCAACATATGGACAAAATTTCATTCTGATCAGAGAGTAGGGTCCAACCGGTTTGCTATTCTGGCTAGAAATGCTTCACAGTGTTTCAAGCTGAAATATATGCCATATTGGAATGTGCATCAATCTGTATGAAAAGAAAATGCAAACAGATGCATTTGTTCAGATAGCCAAGCAGCTCTGAATTATTCAGAATCAAAAACATTCACATCTAAAGTGGTGTGGGAATGCGCACAATTTGTAAAGCAATTGTCATGTCGTAATATGGTTAACCTCTATTAGGTTCCTGGTCATGCGGAATCGAAGGAAACGGAAGAGCTGATTAGTTGGCAAAAATAAGATCGTCCATGCAATTCATAGGGCCCGAACCCTTTTGTTGCATTATCTTCGTGCGCTTTAAAAATGAAACTAAAAAACTAAAGAACAATACCTCCAAAGCCAGGCAATCCTAACTGTTCATGAAGCCTAACGCTTCTCATACGCAAAAGTTACTCAAACTTTCAAAACATGACTTGAGCACATAAACTGGTTTTATAACAGTTCATTGCCCAAGTAAAGATCACCTGAAATTCATCGATTTTCTTATAATAATGAAGATTAATGCCAACTTTGTGGGTTAGAGAGTGAAAGCTCTAAGTATGTAATGAGCGACTTTGTTGCACCATTTATTAAACGATGCAGAATTTTTAACCAGGGGCTCATTGAACCCTGTGACGTCTGAGACGCTGCTCCCAACCTGCTTGGGAAAATTGCCAACCGCCATAGTGGTAGTTACTCTAAATAGTAGCTTACCATTGCGATAATATGGCAAAAATAAAAAAGAGGATTCGCCACAATAAATCAAACAATGGTTGCAGTGGCAATACGTACCCAAAAAGGAAAAAAAATATATCTGGTCGCAAGTGTACCGATCTTCAAACCATGTTCATGAAAAAAAAAAAATTATTGTACTTTAAATGAAAATTAGTGCTAAATGATTCCGATTTTGGTTTGGAAAAATTACGATATTATCTTCTAATACCACTCATCATATATTGGATATCCAGAGGGGCCATTTGTTCCACCATTTCTTCATCTCTGTTGCATACCGAGTCACCTTTCCACTCTTCTTCAAACTCTGTTTGACAAGAGCCCAAAATCAATTGGGTGATATTGAGGGCAGCTTGGTGGATTGATGTCCTTTTCGAAGAAATCCATCCCGTTGTTCCGATACCACCATACTACTTCTACGCTGCTTTGGCAGCTTGCAAAATCAAGTCTAAACTGTGCAGTTCTATTGTGGAGCTTTAATGTACGGAAGAATACGTTATGGTCAGGCACTCCTGCTTGTACATTTTAAAATCCATAGTTTTGTTTGTTCGCAGCTGCAAATACCTTGCTATATAAGCAGCAACCGATAAAGCGTCCTTCGTACTTCGTAAAATCTACATTTGCAATTTCCAGGGTACGTTTCGTGGGAAAAAAAAATCTGCTTCAGTAAAGAGCAGTTCCACGCCAAATCAGTAAATGATAAAACTTTAGAATTTTAGATTTACAAACGTGTTCGGAATAACAGTATAAGTAATTTGCCATGACGAACGGCTGGTTTTGTTCGGTCGGAAATCGTTCGTTTTACAGAAAATGTGTCTCGGAATAAATGGAAGGGAATCAAAATGTCCATGAAAAACAATATACACTGATAAAAAAATTCACACATGGAAAAATCATAATTTAAATTTAAAATTCAAATTTTAAAAATATGCTACGTATAATGTTTTTTTTTTAATTTTGATGGTAAAATTTGGACAAAACCATTGTTCTAGAGATAAGTAAAAAATGAACAAGTAATTGTTAAAACAGTTTTTCTAATAGCTATTTTTGAAAGACAGTATTATTTAGAAAGAAAGATTGTTTTCAGAACAATACTTTATATACATCAAAAGTACTTTTCAATTTTAAAATGTGATATCACATCAAATTTTTAATCAAAATGCGCATAATAATGTTTTTCCTAAAGGTTACCGTTTTCGAGATATTTTAAGAGTGGATAAAAACTTCAAAAACACGTCCTTTTCATGTGTTTTTCGAGATGGTTTATCGCCCGAACTGTGTTTGTTTAAACAAACCTGGTTATTATAACCATTTTTCTTTGCCTGTTACACGATTGGACTAGTAATTTTAAAGTTAAAGGTGATAACTTTATCATAAATGTTATTAATCCCACGACGGTTTGGTCGATTCGATAAGTGAATCCAGCTTTTGGTAAACCTAAATAGTTGTTTTGAACTGACGTTTGGTTTAAAGTACACAATAATGTGAAAAAGGAACTTCCACACGAAACAAATAATTGACCAGAATCTAGTATTTCTGAGGTATGAAGTAGGTCATAGTTGAAACACTTTTTACTACTTTCATATTATATATTATATGTATACCTCTCTTGTGGTTATTTTACTTTGGCCTTGGCTTTTTCTATTGTTTATAATAAATAGTATTGTTGTACTAATTTTCTATGTTATGATATTAAATCTATTTCTTGTTCACATTTTTGAATACATCATGAAAGCTGCTTACTGAAAATAGGTACAAAACAAAGCTACTTCTGGGACTAAATTTGCTTCTTGGTATGTGCTTTAGTTCTTAGCCTCTCATGAAATTTAATTTTAGATATCTTGAAAACGGTTATTTTTAAGGAGACACTATTCCCAACATTCAGATGTAGAATCATTTTTTTTGGCATTGCAAAGTATTTTTGATAAACACAAACAAATTTCATTAAAATCTTCCAATGGTTGCTATTTGGAAAACTATTTTTTGTCCATGTTGTTCGTTCTTCCTAAAGAATTGGTTTTCGACAAATTTTACCATCGAAGTGAATTTTTTTTCAAAAAGCGTGTTGTGAGTTTTTGCATTTTAAGTTTTAACTATAATATTTTAAATTTTCTTACAGTGTGTATTTTTTTCCCGTGTACACTTTGTTTCCTTACTATTTCTTCGGAGACACTTTCTTCAAAATGAACGAATTCCGAATTACTGTTTTCCAAAAACTGTTGCCAGCTCTTTAAAGTTTTTTTAAGTTTTATGAAAGCTACTAAAAATCAATTTGGTATTATTATAACAGCAAGAGGTGCCAATAGGTATCAAATTCAAGTCAAGTTTATGAAAACCTACAATGCTCCTTTTGAAAGATCTTAATCCCTTATCTTCGTAAATTCCATTTAATCCTATTAAAGATTTTATTTTATCTTTATGAACCCGTAAAATGCTGTTTTGGAATGCCGTTTTGAGACTCAATCAAATTATCTTATTATGATCAGTTAAAAAAGCATTTTTAAACCATTTTGCCTCTTGTTAATGCATTAAACTGCAAATCGGCATTAAGGAAAGTCAACATATGACCAAATGGTTTTATAGTAGCCATTGCGAAGATAAATTGCCTTTTTGGCATTACTGTGATTCCTTCCAATCGCAATATTGATATACAAGAAATAATTGAAATGTGGAAATTCACCAAATTTTAAATGTTATGCAAATTAACTGAAGACAAATTTCTGCATTCTTTTATATAACCTTACTGAAGTCCATCTATTTTCAAAAAATGTGTGCTTAATTTATCCAATATATTTGTTTTAATATTGTTTATGTTGGTGCAAAGTCGCATGATCTCCGAAGCGCATTTATTTTCGGCTCTTATCGTGCCAATATTCACCATAACATTAAAACCGCATATGATGTATAGCATAATTCGCTATGAACAACTTAATTTGTTCTTAATATTTTGCGTTCAAACAAAATTTTCCGCAACACTAGAACTTTTTTCCCAAATATTATTTACTGTTAATTGAATCAGAAGAGCAGAGAATCGAACAAAGCAGAACAACAAAAACCGACCACGATATCACCGTGAAGTTTGACAGCTATGGTGGTTTTTATGGCAACCAAAAGGTTTTTGGAGGTTAGTACAACCTTCACAAGAACATTTTCAAAATATGTATGGTCTTGTAAAGGTTTTATTAACTTGTTTTCACTACCACCGTCCATAGAGTGGGCCACTTTGTACACATTTTGGCTTTATAGATGCATAGAGGAGGTGTTACAAAACAGTTTTGAACAGTAATTTCATAAACAAAGCCGGAAGGAGTGCTATACGGCTGGAATAAAACTAAAATTGTTACTTGGGATAAGCCCTTCTCAAAAGTTACTCTTGGGTCCAAATGATATATTCTCGTTTCAAAATACGTATTCTTTTATACTGAATATGTTTGCGAACTTTTGTCCAAATCCAAGCACTTCGTGACAAATTTTGACATTTTATGGCCAGTTTCGCCTGGAATTGCTCTATACTGTTCGGTTGCTCACTGGCCCGAAAAGATCGAAATATTTCTGGCAGACGAATCCTATTGATGATAGTTTGGCTGGCCTTGAATTAATTGGTGATGTCATCTCAAAACCTTCAAATGCAACTTCCGATCCTTTGTGCCACTTCGGCGATTGCTATTATCCTGCCGATAGCTAAGGTCTGTATCCGCAATAATCCGGACACCTCAAAACATGAATAAAACCTAAATTTCGCATTATTTTCCGTCGTAGTTGTTTATTTCAGATTCATGGGATGTGTTTTAACAATTCGTGAAGACAAAACATAGTTATTCGGTATTCGCATAAAATTTTCGAAATTTGCGCTTAACTCCGTCCATTAGGGTTTGTACAGACACTTCAGAAGTCGAAGAAGCCATATTTGTCCAAATTTGCTACAAGTGTTTGATGTCTTTGATTCTTTGCTTCTTTCCAGAAAGCTTCCGCTTCATCAGAGCCCAATATCTCTCGATTGGTCGTAGCTCTGGGCAATTTGGTGGGTTTGAGGTTTTTGGTACAATGTTCACTTGATTTGCTTCGTACCACTCGATCACAGTTTTAGCATAGTGGCATGATGCCAAATCGGGCCAGAACAAAGGTTTTTATTTGTGACTTTTGATGAAGGGTAGCAATCGCTTCTGCAGACACTCTTTCTGATAGATCTCCTTGTTGATTGTGCATGTAGTGACGAAAGATTTACTCTTTTTGCCACACGTGCAAATTGCTTGCCACACAAGGTATTTTTTGGGAAATTTCGATGCCTTCTTCGTTCTGAAATGCTCAGTGTAGCATTTCTGGCCATAGCAGAATAAAAAACAAAAAGATTACTGTTAACGAAATCAGTGTAGCACTAAAGTACTCCAAAAATATGAAAGCACCAGGGTTTGACTCTGTCTTCAATATTGTTCTGAAACATTTAAGCATTCGTACATTGACGTATTTCACCAATGTTCTTAATAAGTGTATGGACCTACAGTACTTTCCGTCTTCCTGGAAATGTGCGAAGGTGGTGCCTATACAAAAGCCGGGTAAAGATCCTACATCTCCGTGCAGTTATAGACCAATAAGTCTTTTGTCCTTGCTGAGTAAGGTTTTTGAGAGGCTCATTCTCGATCGTTTACAAGTCCATATTAACGACAACAGAATCATACCAAACGAACAGTTCGGCTTTAGAAAGCAGCACTTTACTTCACACCAGCTTGATCGAGTTACAAAGTTTATCAAGCACAATAAATCTGTAGCCAAATCAACGATTATGGTACTATTAGATGTAGAGAAGGCCTTCGACAATGTGTGGCATGAAGGTCTTCTCTACAAACTTTATAGGTATAATTTCCCTATATACCTGATTAAACTGATACAAAACTACCTCTCTAACAGGAGTTTTAGGGTAGTACTGAATGGTGGCTCCTCAGATACTAGTCCTATTCCAGCAGGAGTCCCACAGAGGAGTTTGCTAGGGCCAATACTGTACAACGTTTATACATCAGACATCTCAGTGCCCCCAGACGGCTGTCATTTATCTCTTTATGCTGATGATACCTCCATCATGGCAAAAGGAAGATATACTAGAGGTACAACCATAAAGCTACAAAACTATTTTAATATAATAACGAACTATATGCAAGTCTGGAAAAATAAAATTCATAATAAAAAACCGCAATCCATTTTGTTCCCGTACAATAACTCAGATAGATTACATCCTTCTGCAGATTGTATGTAAAATAAAATTAGCAGGAAATCTAGTGGAGTGGTCTTCAGAAGTTAGTTTGCTAGGGCTCCACTCGACAGGAAACTCAAGTCACAAATTGAAAAAACCATTACCAAATGTAACCTATTTTTGAAAAAAACTATACCCTCTAATAAGCAGAAACTCCAAGTTATCAAATTTGAACAAATCCGCAGTATATAAACAAATTATACTACCTGTAATTCTCTACGGCTCTCTCATTTGGGACCATTGTGCCAAGACACACAAACGCAAATTGCAAATATTGGAAAACAAATTTTTGCGATTAATTTACTATTTATCTAGGTATACTAGAATCAATACAATTCACAAAATTGCAGAAACGAAACTAATAGAAGAGCAATTAGCACAAATCAAACAAAAATATGTAGCAAAATGTCAAATTTCTGAACATGAAATGATCAGTGGGCTATATTCACATTAGGCTAAGTAGTATTTAGTATATAGATTAGGTTAAACTTACAAAAATGACCACCAATGTATGACATTGAAAATTAATATCAAATTGAAGAAACAAAGAAGAAAACAAACCTGAACCTCAAGAGTACCAAAGATGTAGGCGGAAGCAAATAAATTAAAATGTAAACTAAACAGTGATTGTTGAAAGAAACAAAATAAAACATGATTTAAGTGAAAAAAAAAAGTCATTTCTTCTACTGGTGATTCATATCGAAATGAATATGAAAACAATTTATATGTATATATGATAATTAATATGTATATAATTTCATTAAATATTCTAATAATAATAAGACTTATTGTTATTATTTTAATAATAATGAAAATTATTATTAGAAGAGTTAAAATCAGTAAAGATATTATCTTTCAAATGTCTTTACACATAGTTAGAATATCATGAGAATTTAATTTATTTCTTCTATATTCTGTTTCTTCTCTACAATCAATTAAACAAACTCTTTAGTTGGGAAAATTGTGTTGAAAAGGACCCTTTTTATTAATTGTCGGGGAGAGGGGGGTCTTCTCGAGTAGCAAGATGGCCTGAATTTTCTCCGGCCTTTGGAGTAACGTCATGTTAAAGTAACGCCATGAAGTGAAAATGTCGATTAGCTCAAGATAAAATATTAATTTAACAAACTCTTTTATTGAGAAAATTGTTTTGGTCGCCCAGAAAGAACAGGTTGTATTAATTATCGGGGGAACATAGGGATCAAATTTGCTTCTCGGTCTTCTCAAGTAGCAGGATGGCCTGAATAATTGGTAGGAAACCACCCTCAGAAATTGTCAGAACCGAGAAAATCAGGATTAGATAGACGCGGCTCGGCCATTTTATCCGAGCTCTTCAAGTTACGCCATGTTGAGACGGTGCGTTGTAATGCTATTTTCATTACTCGATTAGCTCAAAAGATGTGCTAAAACAAACTCTTTAATTTGGCAAATTGTTTTGTTCGCCCTGAAAAGGGCGGGTTTCATCAATTGTCGGGGGAACGCGATCGAAATTTGTATGTATCGCCTGAATATTTGACAGAAATTCACTGTATGTACTGCGAATGAGGCATTTGTTCGGAAATGTGCCATTTATCATGGCATCGGGTACCATTGCATGAACAAAGGGGGTATCAACTAAAGCAATGTGAATCAAATTCATTAAAAGGGGAGGGGAACCAGATGTTTCGCCAAACACTAGCGTGAAACAGAATCTACCTCTCGAGAACAAATAATAATAAGAAGAAGACGATGGGAGACGTCTCTTGCTTAGATTTGAAAACTGTGCTAGGAAATTTGGTTAATTTACTCTGCGAATCGAAATTATAAATTATAAGACATCACCTTACATTTACGTTATTTTTAATAAGTTAATGTTAAAAATTCAATTAACTTGATTACTAAAACTGATACGTAGAATTATTTCGAATCGATTGGTGCAAACGATATAAAAATCGTTTATGCAATGACTTAGTTATTATCGCTCAAAATATCCAAAACGACCTACGGGACCTACGACCTACACGGTCGATTTCAGAAATTTTAGAACAGCGCCCCAGTATAGAAATGAAAGACGTAGTCCTACGTCAAAACCAGCCCTGGAAGCTGCTTGAAATCCTCCAGGACATAAGTTCCATCGTCCATAACAACGCATGAAAACTTCGTCAAATATTCGCAGTACAAACATCAAGCTCGTAAATTTGCTGCCAAGTTCTGTTTGTCGTTGCGATTTGGAACTGTTTTTACTTTATACGACTTAAGTCCCAAACGTTGTTATGGGGCTTCAAATGGTGAGTTGACAACTTGGCAGGAGGGTGCGACCGAACTCCGGTCCTCACAAGTTCCTACCTTACGCCTCCACGAGTCATATGATCACAAAAGACTGCCAGCTGAAACATGAAGACGCTGGTTGGCGTAGCCTGGGCAATGTTGTCAATCTGACAATAGCGAAGTGAGGGGGTGCGACCGGTAAATCAAAGCATAATTTTCCATTATCATATCTTTCAGGTCTACCAGGTCATCAGGTATAATTTAAAATTTAAAGTTAATTTTTTTTCTCATGTAATACATTGTCTAAATTTTCTGGTTCATGCGGAAGTTTGTCTACAATTGCAACAAAACAGCAGTCGGCACAGATGTAATTTTCAGTTTATATTATAATATCCCTTGACTACATATATTATCATACAGGACATTGTTTATTCATAACCATTATCAATCTTCTTTATCATCATCATTATCATTTTGATCATTGCTGGTGTTTTCAGGATTTATATTTCAACATATTTTTTTTTATAGTTTCACCAAATAGGTTATATATACTTTTAAATATTATGTCTTGATACGTCCAATTATCATTATGATTTAGAAGTATCTAATGCCTTGAATAAAAGAAGCTGCAACGGAATCTATGGTAGGTTTTAGCACTTATCTATATAATAAAAATGAGTTGGGGTTTCTTTGTCACGATTTAACTCGCGAGCGGAAGAACCGTTTGGCATGAAAATTTGTACGCAGGAGTTTTTGAGGCCGGGGAACGTTTGTAAGATAGTAAGAGACCCCTCCCTCCTCTGAAAGGGGGGGCTCCCATACAAATGAAACACATTTTTCTGCATAACTCGAGAACTGAACAAGTAAAGGAACCCAAATTTAGCATGCGGAAGTTTTTAGAGGCAAACAATGTTTCTATGGTAGTTTGAGGCCCCTCCCCTCTCTAGAAAGGGAGGCTCCCATACAAATAAAATAGAAGTTTCTGCATATATCATGAACTAATCAAGCAAATGGAACCAAATTTGGCATGTGGGGTTTTCTGGTGGCGAAAAATGTTTGGATGGTAGTTTGAGACCCCTCCCCTCTCCTAGAAGGGGTGCTGTCATACAAAAGAAACTGAAATTTCTTCATAACTCTAGATCTAATAAAACAAATGGAACCAAATTTGGCTTGCGGGGATTTGAAAGGCAATAAATGTTTCTACGGTAGTTCGAGACCCCTCCTCCCTCTGTGGTAGGGTAGGGGGGCCCCATACAAATGAAACACAAGTTTCTGCATAACTCTAGAACTAATCAAGTAAATGGAACCAAATTTGACAGGTAGAGGTTTTTGAAGGCAAGAAATGTTTCTAAAGTAACTCAAGACCCCTCCGCCCTCTGTAAGAGGGGCTCTCATACTAATGAAACACAAATTTGTGCATAACTCGAGAACTAATCAAGCAAATGAAACCAAATTTGGCATGTTGAGGTTTTTGGAGGCAAAAAATGTTTCTATGGCACTTCACCACCGGAGAATAATCTTATGATGGTTTGAGACCCCTCCCTTCACTGAAAAGGGGGCTCCCATACAAATGAAACAAAAATTTCTACACAACTCGAGAACTAAACAAGCAAAAGAAACCAATTTAGCATGTGTGAGTTTTGAAGGCAAAAAAGGTTTTTATGGTAGCTTGAAAACCCTCCCCGTCATAAAGGGGGGCTCCCATACAAATAAAACACAATATTCTGCATAACTCGGGAACTAATCAAGCAAACGGAACGAAATTTAGAATGTGGTGGTTTTTAAGACAAAAATGTTTCTATGTTGATTTGAGACCCCTCCCTTTCTGAAAGGGGGGAACCTATTCAAATGAAACGCAAATCCTTGCATAACTCGAGAACTAATAAGAGAAATGGAACCAAATTTCGCATGTGGAAGTTTTTGAAGGAGGGAAATGTTTCTATGGTGATTTGAGACTCTTCCGTCATATGAAGAGGAAGGGGGAGGGGGTGCTCTCAAACAAATGGAACCCAAATTTCTGCATAACTCGAGAAATAATTAAGCAAATGGAACCAAATTTGGAATGGACGAGTTTTTAAGGCATGAAATGTTTTTATGGTGGTTCAAAGCCCCTCCTCCCCCTTAAAAGGGGGCTCTCATACAAATGAAACAAATTTCAACAAAACATGAGAACTATACCTACTGCTTTGCAAATTTGTATTCAGTGGTTTTTGGGTGCGGGAAAGCATCTTATGATAGTTCGAGAGCCCTCCCGCTTCTAGAAAGGGTGGGATCCCATGCAAATGAAAAACAAAGTAACAGCATAACTCGAGAACTAATCATGCAAATGGAACCAAAATTGGTATGGGTGAGTTTTTGAAGGCAAGAAATGTTTTTGTGGTAATTTAAGACCTCTCCTCACTCTGAAAAGGGGGCTACCATACATACAGAAACACAAATTTAAACCAAACATGAGAACTATCCCTACCACTATCTTATTATAGTTCGACACCCCTCCCGCCTTTAGAAAGGGGGCTCCCATGCAAATGGAAAACTATTTTCTGCATAACTCAAGAACTAATCAAACAAATGGAACCAAATAGGACATGTGGAGGTTTTGTAGGCAAGAAATGTTTCTACGGTGGTTTGAGACCCCAAGCAAAAGAAACCAAATTTGGCATGTGTGAGGTTTTAAAGGCAAGTAAGGTTTCTATGATGGTTTCAGATTCCTCTTCGCCCTGAAAGAGGGGCTCCTATACAAATGAAATATAATATTCTGTATAACTCGAGAACTAATCAAGCAAATTGAACCAAATCTGGCATGTGGACATTCTGAAGGGGGAGGGGCTCCCATACAAATGAAACACAAATTTATGCATAACTCGAGAACTAATCAAGAAAATGGAACCAAATTTGGCATATGGAGGTTTTTGAAGGAGAGAAGGGAGGGATCTCCCATTTAAATGAAACACAAATTTTTGCATAACTCGAGAGCTAAACCAGCAAATGAAACCAAATTTGGCATATGGAGGTTTTTGTAGAAGAGAAATGTTTTTATGGTCATTGAGACTCTTCCGCCTTCTGAAGGGGGGGATTTGGCATGTGGAATTTTTTGAAGGAGAGACATATTCCTATGGTGGTTTAAGACCACTCTGCCCTCTTAATGAGTGGGGTCCCATAGAAATGAAACGCAAATTTCTGCATAACTCAAGAACTAATAAAGCAAATGGAATCAAATTTGGCATGTGGATTTTTTTTAAGGTCAGGCATATTTCTATGGTGGTTTGAGACCCCTTTGCTCTCTGAAAGGGCCCCCCCAGGCTCTCATACAAATGAAACGAAATTTTCTGCATAACTCGAGAACTATTCAAGTAAATGAAACCACATTTGGCATGTGGGGGGTATTGGAAACAGGATTTTTATTTATATTATAATGGATTTCTGTCTGACTGTCTGTCTGACCGATCGGAGTGAAAATATGTATGCAGGTATTTTTGGGGCTGGGGAAGGTTCTTATGATTGTTTGAGAGCGCTTCCCCCTTCCGGCTCGCATACAAATGAAACACAAATTTCTGCATAGCTTGAGAACTAATCAAGCAAATGAAATCAAAAATGGAATGCGGGGTTTTTTGAATGCAAGAAATGTTTCTATGGTGAATTCAAACACAAATTTCAACCAATCCTGAGAATTATCCAGGTAACTTTGCCACAAACTGTGTATTGTCTGAGTAAGAAGAATGTATTACTCAAAAAAAACTCATTAAAAAAAAGCGTCAGTTCTATGCAATGTTCATTCATTTAGTTGCAGGCGTAGCAACGCTCGCACCGGGATCAGCTAGTTACTTAATGTATTTTTCAATTCCGGTTTGCAAATGGACCTTTTCCAAATCTGAGCTGTTTGCCATTTGGATTGTGTCTGATGTTACAGTTCAATTTTTGTCAGTACCGTATCATTACTCACAATATCATTATATTTGATGATATTGCTTTATTGATTTTACTTCATAGATGATTAAAAAATTGCTTATTGTTTTTTTACGTCCATTTGTCTTTAACTCCCTGTCAATAAAATCTTCTCTGTTTTCCTTACACAGGAGATATAAGTATTAGGCCAGCAAAAATAAGAGCGTATTGCTGTAATAGAAATCAACACCAAGCAGCAAATAGTGTACATGGCAACAGTAAATTAAAATGTATAAATGTTAGTTCTGTAAAATTTAACAAACTTTTTTAGGATACCATAAATCAAGATTTTGGGAAATTGTCGCTATCGCTGAAAACGAACGAAAACGTGCTT
Organism: Aedes japonicus; assembly: GCA_034211315.2. Taxonomy (NCBI): domain Eukaryota; kingdom Metazoa; phylum Arthropoda; class Insecta; order Diptera; family Culicidae; genus Aedes; species Aedes japonicus. The sequence continues at coordinate 25,547 of JASCZW010004362.1, forward strand.
AAGCGCGAAAACACAGAACTCTCCACATTAACACCTTATAACATTTCTTATATTTCAGGATCCACCGAAAGAGATCATAAATAATAGATACCGAGTGATTGCAGTCTTTTTCATTTACATAAATATTTACAATATTGTATAAATATTTCATGGGAATGGGAGGGACCATCAGGGCACCCGATTGAAGCACTCTGGATGGGGAGAGTGGAAATGCCAACTCCCCATTGCTAACAGTTTGTGAATAGAGGGCGGGCTCTTCTCCCCGCCCATTGGGGCATCCTCATGTTAGATAGCTTGCTCTTTTGACCAATTGTTCAATCATGTTGTTGGAAGGAGATTCTTTATATCCCTGTGGATACGTATAAGTGATGTTGCCTATTGGTCCACCCAACCCCTTTTTGGCCATACAATGGCATGATTAGGATAATCAGTGGTTATTAAAGCTTGATCAAGTCTAACAGCGAAGAGAGCTCACTGCTGTCGGACTTAGTTTCCGTGCTACAATGGGTGGTAGTACATATCATACATCATACTTAAGTCCCAAACGTTGTCATGATTTTTGGACAAACCCAGGCGACATCCCTATTTTACAAGCCACCGTTCGAATGGAGAGATTTGGGTTTTTCGTTAATATCGTTTTCGGTCCATGACAGGATCAGTGCGTCCAATATTTTTGTCACTTCTCGGTTTCCTCTCCACCGTCAAACGTTCTGAAAATGATTTGAGCACATCGTGAACAGAGGATTTAGGCAAACCAATGTTTTTGCAAGGTCCCGTATTGACAAGTCAGGATTTGCCGTACGCTCGTACAAAATTCGCTCGCGCACTTGTTTTTATAAATATATAACGAAAAATTCCTAGACCAGACCGGGAATCGAACCCAGCCACCTTCAGCATGGTATTGCTTTGTAGCCGCGCCTTTACCGACTGAAGTAAGGGAGGACCTGACCACGTAGGATTTTCCAATTGAGTGTCCGAATCTAATTTTCTATTTCCGTCTTCCATATACCTAAAACTTCTTTGAACCAAAATTAATTGTAATGAACTTTCCAGCATTGGAAGATGAAACATTTCAAAACAAACTGCTGTCAAAACATTCCTGATCCAACCACTTGGAGTGCTACAGGAAAATTTCCAGTGCGTCCTGATATTAAATGACTCAAGCGTTTCTCAAGAATATTTCGAAATATATCTACGATCAACACCCTATCAGGGTTCAGAAATTGACTCCTCAGAGCTAATCGTCGGACGGCATTGAACGAGAAATCGCGTTCATATACATAGCATTATCCAGAACAACAGCTCTCTAGTAATAAAAATCCGCTCCAGATTTGACCCTCAACGCCAATAATGGAGCCCTCCTCCGACACAAATACTCTGCGTTGCTTTCGAGCCGATGGATGAATGTCGTGGCAGGGCTGCTGGGAGGCGGCGGCACCAACTGCAATTCGATTCAATTGCATCCATCCAAAACGATCCGCATCTAGACAGAAAGCTTTTCAAGTCCTCGGGAGAAATGGCTTGCCAGAATGGGCAATTATTAGCTATTCTTCTTCGTCTTCCTCCCATCCCCTTCTCAAACCACGAGGTTTAGCGTGCAACACAACCGATAGCATCTTGATCCGAGGTTTGTTTTTGGTGGGTTAAGCCGAGATCGAACGCTGAACGGAAGGAATGCATAAGAATACAAATTGGTTCCGATGCTCGAGTGAGGAAAATAAAATATGATGCAATTAATAGCACCAACAGCTAACCGACTGCCGGCTGTTGTTGGCCATCAAGCTTTCACCCTCTTACTGCGCTGCGAGCTTGAAGCTCCCTGCACACTGGGACGTGTTAAGGGGATATGTTTATTGGTACTTGGTCTGGCACTTTAGATTGCTTTCGCTCTGTGCCGCAGCAACAGTATTGAGCCAATCGAAGCTGCTTTTATTTGCTTGTGGAAAGAGTACATTATTTAACACATCGTTGAACAAAATTAATTGAATGTGGAATTGATCGGACTTTATGTTGCATGATGATGTTGATGTTCTGCCCGGCTTACGAACCGAGATTCGATTTGGCACCAGCTTCATCGCATCGATTGGTATACCATTTGGCTCCAGCTCTCCTCGGTTGGTTGATTTTCTGCTTCTGCTGCACTTAACTCCGAGCTCCGAGATCCTTTCACCGGAAACTCATATATGTAGAGTTGCATCCATCGTAAATCCCGTGTAATGGAAGTTTTAATTCTGAATTTAATTTGGAACCTGTTTAAATTTACACTATTTGCGCTGGCCTCTACAAACACAATCAATGCAGTCGAAAAACATTGTTAGCCAACCGAATCCAGCCAAACGGGCCACCAGCCCAACCATGCTGCGAAAACGGACATCACATGTCACAAGTCGACAAATAATAGCCTCATCAATGCTCCGTCAAAGCTGATTAAAGTCCCTGGCTGACTGACTGGTTGACTGCACTCGCCTCGTTCGTTCTCGTAAGGCTCATTCACATCTCTCTATCTGGACCATCCGCCAACCGTTCAGAGCCATCCTGCAGAGCTGACCTCTGCAAAGGGGGGAAAACGGCGAGCCGGGTGGACAGGACATTGAGCTCCCGATCCTAGTCAGTGAGTGGAAAATATCACCGCAAGTAATTCCATGTCATTCATCAATTTCACCGCAATCACCTAAACATCGACGGCGTCGCCGGAGATGGCATTGCTCTCGTCATCAGTGGTCCTGTCAAAGTCGCTGTCCTGCAGCTAACCGACATTGATTGAAAGGATGTTCTGCTGGCTCTATATTTGGCAGGGTTGGCAGACGAGGGCACTTCGCTCTTCCACGCCATCATCGGCATTGTGTCGTTCATCATCCGTGTCAATCGTCGTCCTCATCGGCGCCTATTAAGGTATCCAGCATAGATAGCAGTCCGGAAGCTCCAACTTGTTCGCACTAACACAAACACGACTCGTACACACATCTGCTGGTAGGTTCTTCAAACATCGTACCACATCAACGGCATCGGCGCGAGTTTCGGCGGTTTCGACCTATCACAAGCGGTAGTCACGGCATCGAACAATAAATCAAGTAGCAAATTTGATAATTTGTAAGTAAATTAGGGGATTAGAGGGACTACGTCGTGAATCGATTGCTGGCAGCCATTGCCCGAAAAAGATGGCGATGTTTGCTTGTGAAAGACGGCTAGGGGGAACGTTAAAGGTCAGGGCTTGATGTGCTTGAAAATCAAAGCGGTAGGAAAATAATAAACTGGTAGAGGAAAATAAGAACCACGATGTCCAAATGGCTGGCAATGGGGGTGGGGGGTGTTGATTAACTTTAGTTACAAATTAATGTGGAGGGGATTGATTGCTTTTAGTTGTCAGTTATGATTAAGTTTTAACCCCTTCAGACCTAAGGGGTCATATAACATTATGGAACCAATTATCAAAATAGAGTCGACCGTCACTTAGCTCGACAGATAAATTTTGCTACACAGAAAAAAATTATGAATTTTAACAGGCGCGTAAAATTTTCTTCATATAATTCCAAACCAAAGCAAGCGTAAACAACGAAATTGTTTGCAATCTTTAATACGCCATACAACATTGTTGGGAATCTTCTGGCCATTGTTGGGATTATATCTGGTGATATTAAGTTTATTTGAAATATCCCATTAATTTCTGTCAAATCTAGCATTCCCTTCAGGTGCATTAGATAACGCAGAATATAACATGTTTCTTTCGAACTGTGTTTTAAAGATGCCGAGATCGACGAAATTTTGTCGAGTTGGTCGACTCAATTGATCGCTAGGAAACAAGTGACTGATCTGTCACATTTTGTCCTGTAAGAGTTTGTTTTGCTATGCGTTTTTCATCGAATTGACTAAGGTAAGAAATACACACAGATAAAAGAAACAATAGTAATTAAGTTCAGCTTTGAAATTAGTCTTGGAACTCTGATTTTTTTTTTCTAAGGTACTTCCAAACGATTTATTTCAGTAAATTTGCACGAGTTGTGCGTTTTATGAAATAAGTCCTAAATTTCTTGAAGTATAGAGAGAAAACTTCACGGTTGTTCAAGCATGGCAAAAAAACAGGACCAAACATCTTTGAAGTTCAAGTTCATATTTATTCATATTTCCCAGAAGTGAAGAAAAGAACTTCCCGGATTATCACGAGAAGACTTCTCATAACTCCAGGAAGAAGTTTAGGGGAGATAACTACTGAAAAGTTTGGAACATTCCAGAGGTTTTGGAGTTTTCCCAGAAGCTTAGAAAAAAAATTCTCGCAGTTCAGGAGGAAAATAACCATGAAGGACGGTATCTAAAAATTTTCAAAAATTCAGAAACAAACTTCCACAAAACTCAGAAGATCCTAGAAATCCTTCTCTGAATTTCAGGAAAAAATTTCTCCGAAGTTCCAAAAGAAACTCCCCAAAAGTTCAGCAGGAACTTTCCAGAAATGCTAAAGAGCTTGCCAATCTTCCAGTTCAGAGGAGATTATTTCAGAATTTCAGAATGAGGATTTCTCAAAGTGTAGGAATTCTCTTCAAAGAAAATAATTAAACTTTCAAGAAGAAAAGTGAGTACTTCCTAGTTTGAGTTTAGTAGTTTGAGCAAAATTTTCGCAGAATCGCGGAAATAAACTTCCCAAAAGACCAGGAGACAACTAACCAAAATTTCAGAAGAGGAATTTTAAGATGTTTAGGAAGAACATTTACATTAATTTTAGAGAATTTTATAAATTTTCTAAAGAGGACTTTCCCAAACATTTGCTGAAATTTTTTGAAGAAAAAACTTTTCTGATGTCTAGGAAAAACAAACTTTCCCGATGCTCAGAGGAAAACTCACCAGGAAGTGTGTTTTCTAAAATTTATCCAAAATCAGAAACACACTGCCGCGAAGCTCAGAACGTCCTGAATTTCCTGAGAGAAAACTTCCCAGAAGTTCCAAAAGCAACTTCCAGAAACTTTAGGAGAGGAATTTTCACAAGTTCAGGAAGAAACCTCCAACAAATATTCTAGAAAGAACTTTCCCAAAGTTTTTGTGAAATTTCCTGATGAAAAAACTTTCCTGAAGTCCAGGAAAAAAAAGGTCACAAAGTTCAGAAAGAAACTCACCAGGGAAGGCGTTTTCTAAAATTTCTCAAAAATTTAGAAACAAACTTTCACAAAGCTTAGAATGTCCTAGAAATCTTTCTCTGAATTTCAGGAAAAAACTTCTCAGAAGTTCCATTAGTAACTTCCCAAAAGTTTTTTTGAAACTTCCCAGAAATGCAGAAGAGCTTTTCCGATGTTCAGAAGAGAACTTTCAATAATTTTAGAATTTTAGAATTTCAGAATAAGGATATCTTAAAGTTTTTTAACAAACTTCCTAAAAGAAAAGAAAGAAATTTTCAAGAAGAATAGTGGGTACTTTCTAATAATTTGAGCAAGATTTTTTCAAAATTTCAGGAACAAACTTCCCCTAAGTTCAGGAGGAAACTTCCCAAAAGTTTCGAAGAGGACTTTTTAGAAGTTCAGGAAGAAACTTCCAACACATTTTAGGGAATTTTGTTAGACATTTTAGAGAGGATTTTCCAAAAGTTTTGGTGACATTTTCTGATGAAAAAACTTTCCCGAAGTTCAGGGAGAAATTAACCAGAGAGGGTGTTTTCTGAAATTTCTCAAAAGTTCAGAAACAAACATCCACAAAGTTCAGAACGTCCTTAAAATTAAGGTGAGAACCTATCTAAACTTCAGGACAGGACTTCTCTGAAGTTCCAAATGAAAATTCTCCGAAAGTATTGTTGGAATTTCCCAAAACTGCTGGAGAGCTTTTAGGATGTTCAGAAGAGAACATTCCTTCTAAGATTTCTCTAAAATTATCTAACAAACTTCCACAGTGCCCAGAACATCCAGGAAATTCAGGAGAGAACTTTTCTGATGTTCAGGAAAGGACTTCTAAGCAGTTCCAAAAATAATTTCCCAAAAAATTAGTCGGAACTTTCCCTAAATTCTAGGGAGCTTTTCCGAAGTTCAGAAAATAACTTTTCAGAATTTCAGAATAAGAATTTCTCAATATTCATAAAGAAACCTTTAAAAAAAAGCAAGATACTTCCAAGAAGAATAGTGCTTACTTTCATGTATTCTGAGCAAGATTTTTTCTAAATCTCAGGAACAAACTTCCCCAAAGTTCAGGAGAAAACTTCCCAAAAATTCAGGAAAGGACATTTTAGATGTTCAGGAAGAAATTTCCAACAAATTTAAGGGAATTTTTATTAAAAATTCTAGAGAGGACGTTACAAAAGTTTTGGTGTAATTTTTGATGAAAAACTTTCCCGAAGTCCAACAAAAATAAACTTTCCCAAAGTTCAGGAGAAAACTCGCTAGGGAGGGCGGTTTCTAAAATTTCATCAAAATTCACAAACAGACTTCCACATAGCTCAGAAAATCCTTGAAATTCAAGAGAAAACTTCTTCGAAATTCAGGAAATTTCAATAGAAACTTCCTAAAAGATCAGAAAAGGAATTTTTAGTAGTTCATGAAGAAACTACCAACACATTTAAGGGAATTTTCTTAGAAATTCTAGAGAGGACTATTCCAAAGTTTTGGTGAAATTTACTGATGGAAAAACTTTTTTGAAGTTTAGAAGCAAACTCACCAAGGAGGGCGTTTTCTAGAATTTTCCAAAATTCAGAAACAAATTTTCACAAAACCCAGAAGGTCCTAGAAATGCTTCTCTGAATTTCAGGAAAAAACTTCTCAGAGATTCCAAAATAAACTTCTCAAAAGTTCAGTTGGAACTTTCCAGAAATGCTAAAGAGCTTTCACGAAGTTTAAAAGAGAACATTTCATGAATAATTCTCAAAGTGCATGAAGAAACATTAAAGAAAAAAACATTCAAGAAGGTTAGTGGGTAGTTTCCTAGAAGTTTGAGCAAGATTATAAGAGAATTTCAGGAATAAGCATCCCCGAAGTTCAGGAGAAAATTTTACAAAATTTCAGAGGACGACTTTTTAGATGTTCAGAAAGGAAATTTCCATAAATTCAACTTAATGTTATATAAATTCTAGAGAGAACATTTCCAAAATTTTGGTGGAATTTTCTTATGAAAAAACTTTCCCAAAGTCCAGGAAAAAAACACTTTCCCCAAGTTCAGAAAGAAACTCACTAGGGAAAGCGTTTTGTAAATTTTCTCAAAAGTTCATAAACAGACTTCCACAAAGCTCAGAACATCCTGGAAATTTAGGAGATATCTTCTCTGAAATTCAGGAAAGGACTTCTCAGAAAATCTAAAAGAAACTTCCCAAATTTCGGAAGAGTAATTTTTAGAAATTCATGAAGAAACTTCCAACATATTAGAAGGATTTTTTTTTGAAATTATAGAGAGGACTTTTCCAAAGTTTTGATGAATTTTTCTGATGAAAAAACTTTACCGAAGTTAAAACAAAAAGCATTCCCGAAGTTAAGAAGGAAACTCACCGAGGAAGGCATTTTCTAAAATTTCACAAATATTCAGGAACAAACTTTCACAATGCTCAGAACGTTTTAGAAATTCAGAAGAGAACTTTCCAGAGATCACTTTTACTTTTTTTAAACACTATTTAAAAAAAAAAAACTTTTTTGAGCGTATTAGTAGAACGATTGTGATTGGGAAACTAGGAGAATTTAAAAATTAACACTTCATTTGATCACTTTTTAAAAAATAAAAAATTAAACCTTGAAACACTTTTTCAAATTTTCGCTAGTAAACGCGAGCAAATTCCTTTTAATTCTACTATGACCTTATCTTTTGACAGATAGGCCTATTTCGTCTGCTACTAACAGACTTCTTCAGTGTCGAGTGCTCGACTTCTGGTTCCCAATTTTTTTAAGAAATTTTCCTTGTCGTTAAGGATGAGATTTATCAGAAATTAAGACAGAAACTAAGTTTAGCGAAAAACTTAACAACTGTTTCTGAAAGGTAAGGTAGGGTTGTTAGGTGAGAATTTACAAGAAAATCAAAAATGACTGCCAAGAAGGTTGCGAGGAAACTTGCTTAAAGTTCAGGCGAAAACATACCAGAATTGTAGCAAAGAGCTTTGTCGAAGATCAGTAAAGAGCTTCCCTGAAATTCAAGAGAAAATCACTTACGAACAGACTTAGTACTCAATACAAAAATCTTTCATATGACCAACATGATATTCATTGCTTATGACATCATATTAAAATATGGTGAACACCATCTACCCAACCGGTCACATCGTACTTTAACCTAGGACACAACCTCATGACTAAATAACAATTCCTTGGTTTCCATCAAACATTACAGCAAACCTAACCTTCCAGAAACATTTGGTAAGTTTTTTTTCCTCTCTAAACGTCTGATAAGTTTCATCCTGTACTGCGAAGAAAATTTCTTCAAAACTTAGGGCTAAGTTTGCTCCAGAATTTCTTGGAAAACCTTCTTAAATTTTTTGAAAGTTTCTTCTTGAATTTTTTAGATGTCCTCAAGGAGGACATTTTCTTTGAGGTTTGTTCCTGAATTTCTGAGAATTTTCTACTTGAACTACTAGGAAGTACCAACTATATTTTTGGAAAGTTTCTTCCTGTGTTTCTCTTAAGTATCCAGCTGTACTTCTTGGAATTCCTCCTGAACTTCAAGATTCAATTCCTGAACTTCAAGAAAACCTGGAGGTTCTCAAATACTTCTGGGTTGTTCCAACTAATTTGTTGGGATGTTTCTCTCCAGAATTCCTGATTGTTTTTGAGAAATTCTTTCTTGAAAATAGGTAGAGGAACATTTTTCCTAAGAAAATTCATTCTAAACTTCTGATCAGTCCCACCCTGAACTCTGAAGAAACTTTATACCGAATTTTTGGGAAAGTGCTCTCCAGAAATTCCATTACATTTGCTCGAAATTGCTTCCTAAACTTCTGAGAAGTGCTCGTCTGAACTTTTGGGAAATTTTCTTCTGAACTTCTGGGTAGTTTGTCCCTGAATTACTGAAAAAGTTTTGCTCAAACTGCTAGAATGTACATCACTCTTGGAATATTTCTGTTATTTCTTTTGAGAGATTTCTTCGTTTACTTCGAGAAATCCTCATTCTTAAATTCTGAAATATTCTGTTCCAAACTTCGGGAAAACTCTCTTGCACATCTAAGAGGTTCTTATTAATCTTTTGGGAAGTTTTTTCACCGGAATCTCAGGTAAGTTTTTCCTAAGTTAATGAGACCTCTTAGATGATATGAAGGCTGAAGTTTGGGCAGAATATTTCAGAGATTTAGAATGAGGATTTCTCCGAAAATGGCACTGAAAGTCTCTCAAGAAATAGAAATATTCAAGAGTGATATTGACGGTTGAAATTCGGGACAAACTACCCGAAGTTCAGAAAATTTCCAAAGTTGATTTAAATGAGCAAATGTAATGGAATTTCTGGAGAACTCTAGTGATATTATAATTTCTTCGGGATTCGAGATGATCAGAAGTTTAGAATGAATTTTCTTAGGAAAAATGTTCCTCTACCTATTTTCAAGAAGGAATTTCTCAGGAAACAATCAGGAATTCTGGAAAAACATCCCAACAAATTAGTTGGAACAGCCCAGAAGTATTTGAGAACCTCCAGGTTTTCTTGAAGTTCAGGAATTGAATCTTGAAGTTCAGGAGGAATTCCAAGAAGTACAGCTGGATACTTTGGAGAAGCACGGGAGAAACTTTCAAAATATAGTTGGTACCTCCCGTAGTTCAGAGTAGAGATTCCTCGAAATTCAGGAATAGTACCTCAAAAGGAAATGTCCTCCTTGGGGATATCTAAAAATTCAAGAAGAAACTTTCGAAAAATTTGGGAAGGTTTTCAAAATTCTGGATTTATACTTGGCCACAAGTTTTGAAGGAATTTTCTTCTTCGCAGTACTAGAGATGAAGCTTATCAGACGTTTTGAGAGATAGCTAAATCCAGGGAAAAAACTTTGCCAAATGTTTCTGGAAGGTTAGGTTCTGCTGTAATGATTGATGGAGGCACACAAGTGAATTATTTTCCGTAGAGGTTGTGTCCTAGGTTAAGGTACAATGTGACCGGTTGGGTAGAATGGTGTTCACCGGCCTCGATATGATGTCATGAGCAATGAATCATCATTTGGTCATATGAAGATTTTTGCATCGATTCCTACTAAGTCTGTTCGTAAGTGAGTTTCCTCTTGAATTTCGGGAATCTATTTCCTGATCTTCGACAGAGCTCGCTGCTACAATTTTGGTGAGTTTTCGCTGAGCTTGAAGCAAGTCTCGCGGCAACGGTACCAGTCATTTTTATTTTCTTGTAAATTCTCGTCTAACAACCTTACCTTACCGGTACCTTACCTCCCAGGAACAGTTGATAAGGCCTCCGCTAAACTTAGTCTCTGTCTCAATTCCTTGATGGAGTCTCATCCTTGGCGACAAAGGAAAAATTTCTTAAGAAAACGGGAACCAGAAGTCGAGCGCTCGACACTGAAGAAGTCTGTAAGTAGCAGGAAATAGGCCTATCTGTCAAAGATAAGGTCATAGTAGAATTAAAAGAATTGCCGCGCTTACTAGCGAAAATTTGGAAAAGTGTTTCAAGGTTTAATTTTTAGTCTTAAAAAAGTGATCCAAATGAAGTGTTAATTTTTAAATTCTTCTAGTTTCCAATCACAATCGTTCTACTAATACGCTCAGAAAAGTTTTTTTTAAATAGTGTTTAAAAAAGTAAAAGTGATCTCTGTAAAGTTCTCTTCTGAATTTCTAAAACGTTCTGAGCATTGTGAAAGTTTGTTCCTGAATATTTGTGAGTTTAGAAAATGCCTTCCTTGGTGGTTTCCTTCTAAACTTCGGTAAGGCTTTGTGTTTTAGCTTCGGAAAGTTTTTTCATCAAAAAATTCATCAATACTTCATAAAA